>UELU01106317.1:34878-47716 GCA_900490025.1 Megastigmus dorsalis
CTTTGTGTATTTTTTATTAATTTTAGGTAATAGAACCGATTGCAATATACTTGAGTTTCATTTAATGAATTGAATCTCATTCGATGAATAGATCGTCATCATTTCAATCGAGTACTGCTGATAAAATTTTAGTGATTATAAGAGTTGATGGACTCACATAGGTGAGAACATTTCATAAGTATGAAATTTTACATTTGTATGTAAAGCAGCTGTTGTACCATGTAATGATTATACCAACTAATAATTATAGTTTTTGAGATAAAAATTTGTAAAGATTTGAAAAATGTTAGATAATAGAAATTTGCAATTGCTTAAAGTGGTATCATTTCTGAATTCTGTAATCTTCATAGTAGTAAATTTTTTTGCATGCTTTGGTAACCATTCGAATGATTTCATAAAATTTCAAAATAATTCATTAATTTATATTTAAGGAGGCAAAATATATCGTATCAACAATTACATTGAATTTATTTTCTTAACTTTATTAATCATAACTGTAATAATAAATTATCAAATATAATATATTATATTAAATCATTTCTGTAGGCTTTTGTAGTTTCTACTGTCTTCCGTAGGCGTCGGGGCATCGAGTCATTGAGTATACAAAAATATTGTTCATTATTATGTATAGCTGCCCAACTTAATGCCAGTTGCTTCCAATTTTCGTACATTTTTGGCATTATTTGGACTCTAATTTACGTATTTAGGTTTGCATTCTAATAAGCAGCTCGCACAGCCATATCTTCATATGTGATGGACAGTTTTTTTAGCAGCTTTATGAAATATTAGGATCCTTGACTCATTAATGATCTTCTGATCTTTCTTCAATTCTATGTTATTAAGATATTATGGTTTTCTGGTAATATTTTTTATTGATTGAAAGAGATTTTCTATTATGTCTTCGGCCCCAAATCGGGCCAGCCACTTCCGTATGCACGCGCACTAGGACGAACTCGATTTTTTTGAAAAAATAGCAAGCAGATACAATTTTCGGACGATTTAAAAGATTTTGTTTAATGAAACTTAAAAAATTCACAGCCAACTTGTCGAGCCAAAATTTTGAGGCAATTCGGCCGTCCCCTTTCTTTTCATTTGCACCAAAACGTCTAAATATTCAAAAGTCTCGATCTTTGCGATAACGTATTAATTATTATTCGGAATCTTTGACCTTATAAGACTCATGGTCCTAAATAGCTAAGGCAAAATACATAAAATAAAATCAAAAATATTAAAATTTGCAGCGTTCATGGGTCCGCTTGAACCCGTATAAAAACAAAAAAAAAATTAAATTAAAAAAATATACGTATAAAAGTTGAACAAATATATATATATAATTACAAATATATAATAGTATGCCTGTAAAATAGTAGTTTTCGATCCTAGGCCGTAAAATTGATTTTACGAACCGAGTGGAGATTGGTGCGTCCGAGCACCGAGGATGCACAAACTCCACGAGGTCCGGAAAATATTACGGCCGAGGATCGAACATTATTTTTTGATATATGGTCCGTAAAGAACGCACTTTTTGGACTGTTTTGTAGACAGAAAACAGTCCGTAAAGTGTGTAAATTTTATGGACTCAAAACAGTCCAAGTACGTACTTTGCGGACACGTATATCAAAAATAACATTTTCAATGTAATCTTAGTTGCGTATCAAATATTAGTAAAATTGAGAAGGTTCTACCGATAACAGATCTGACATTGAAATTTTAACGAAAATCTACAGGTTCCTAAATAAAGGTCGAATAAAGTTACTGTTAAATGTTTGTGCATGGCATCAGAAGCGAGAAAAAAAATTTTAATTTTTTCAATTTTATAGCATCTATTATGGGGAGTTATATTATTATCGCAATATTAAATTAACTAACATTGAGATTTTCTTGAAAAATATTGCAGTGATAAAAAATAATAAACAATATATAGCAAGTTGAAAAATGAACATTCATGGGTTTGTTAAAGGGTTAAAAGATATTTTTCTTTTAAAAAGTCAATTTACGCGAAAGGTATGTTCGGTGATTTTCTAATATACATACTGGTAGAACCTCCTTATTATATTCTTTTATTGAAGTTAATATATAGCGTTGAAACACCCGATTATAAATTTAGTATATATATATATAATCTCATACAAGTTTCTAATTTGGTAATTATTTTCGACAACTAATCATCAAAATAGTAGCTTTTGATGAAGTTAATCGATAAATTCTTTCAAGCCGCGTTAGAATGAATGATTTAAATTGGGATAAATTTTAAGCTATTGAAAGAGGTACTGGAATCTTATAATAAACGGCAGACTATATATTATGGGTATGATTAAAACATTTATTCAATAATTTAAATCCTTAGCACACAATACAGAAGATATGATTATTCCATGTATGATTCAGTCTGAGTTGTCAATAACTTGAGTTATGAAATTCTTAACCGGCAACGCAACGGCCCCTGTTGTTATGCAAAAATCCTCTCTGAAATGATAAAACAATTTGATATAAGCCGTTTAATTAGGCTGCACAAGTTTGAAAAATCAAACTTAATCAAGTTATACTTACAGCACAATCGCGGAGTGCATGGGCGTGCTTCCAGTGCTGCTTGCAGTTGCGCGCGGCTTCCTCGAGACAGTGTTTGGCAGCCCATTTGAATGCTTGCTTGATGATGCCAACAGCTATCTTAAAAGCCTGTAAAAATTAGTGATTCATCATGGTCAATATTGTATAATAAGAATTGATTCTTATGAATATGAATAAGATTATGTTTGTTTATAAAATAAGATTTTTGTGGTGTATTGAACAGCTGATGTATTATTTAGAAATATTCAAAACTGTGTAGAGGAAAATTGGCCCATATGGGTCCTGGGGCCTGTTAGGTATTTGTAATTACTTTAATAACAGTATTGCTTCTAAGGCTAGTATTTTTTTTAAATGTAGAATAGAATACTAAAGTTTAGTTCGTAGAAAGAAAATCATTATTATAAATTATAATATAATAGAAAATAGAAATGTGTAAAAGGTTTAAAATACTCGATCCAATCGTCCATTTAACCCCAGTTAATGTGAAGTGGGGCAATATGAGGTTTGGCACGTGGAGCGATATGGGTCTTCATTATTTTAATAATAACGTAACATTAAAAGTTCCTTATTCTTTAAAAGTCAATTAATCAAGCAAGAAACACTATTTTATTCAAAATAAACATTATTTCAAACAAAATCAAATGAACATAAAATAATTCAGTTACATAAACTTTAGGTCCTGTTTTCTCGGAGAATCCACTGCACCACTTCCACTTTTAATTATTTTATTTTAATATTTAACATTTTGCTTGACTTGTGAAACTTACACTAATAAACACTCAAGGTATTATTTAGTTCTGTTATAATATTATATACATTTATAGGAATCAATTTACTATTCTTAAAATCTTCTAGACTCATATAATCCCACCCGAAACCTATATTCCCCACCTTCTCGTATAAAATTTCTATAATATGTTTAAGATTATTTAAATTCATTATTTATTTATTGGATATACTTATACTACTTACAGGATTACGAGCTTCAACTTCAGTTTCATTTTCAACTACTTCAGTTACAGTTTCAACTACTGCAGCTGCGTTTACGTTTAGTACAGCAACTACAAGCAGAAGAGCCGAAAATAACAAAAAGAAACGAGGGATCTGCATCTTTACTGCTGCTAAACACTTGTTAGTTGACTTGCTTACACTTTGAGATCCACACTAACTTCTGAATTCTCATTTCTATAAGTCTTGTATTTATACTCTGAGATTCATTGATTCTTTTCCTCTTATAAGCGGAATGCAGAAGTAGGGATACTTTATCTGTTCTGCTAACGGAATTGTCGGTTGCATTGTTTTCCTCGACGCGAGGTGTTGTATAGAATTATAAAAAAGTTTGCGTACGATGAAAGTTGGTTTTACCTGCATAGCTACGCAAACAGAAATCTTTTCCTCAATAGATTCTGTGGCCCGTTGTTCGAGAATCTGATGATATGCATGCATAATTGGACTTTTATTGATCTAGAGATACAGAGTCCATAAAAATAGTATTATTAGGATTTTGCATAAAAATAAGAACAATTTTTTTTATATGCGTGCGCGCGCGTGTGTGAGTGTGTGCCAATGTATCTCAGGGCATATCATAAAAATCGATTTTTATATTCATTCTTTTCTTCTTTTTTTATATGCTCCCTTAAAATTTTTTAGATCTGAATAGTACGTTTAAAAAAACTTTTGATTAGCTACATTTTGAGTATTGTGGAGGTGCACCTGGTTATGAGATTAAATATTTTTTTTTATCATTTTCACAATCCGTTCTGTTACAGATTTTATTTCCTTTACACAGCTGTTACTCAGAAAAAGCTTTTTCACGTCGAAATAGATTCAATCCCAAATTTTTAGTTTGGGAAAAGTTCTATTCGTGAACACATTTTTTTAATTAATATTTGGTCGCAAGGATACCAAAGTTCTTTTTGTTTTTTTTCTTTTTTAATTTTTTTATCAAGTGTAATTATTCACAGAGATTTTTTTCTCTCGAATTAGTAGTATCAAAAATCTCTGTAAATCGTGGCTCGAATTTTACGAAATTGGAATCACATAATGTTTGCATCATTACCGTGGTGCTGACAGAGTTTTTCAAAAAATTAATCCCTATTTTTGTATACTTCGTTAAATGCAAGAGTCGGTAAGGTAGGAATCTTTTCGACCCTATTATACCTCTTAATCTGAAAAATCGAGATATATATAGGTATGTATTATGGGCGAAAGTACACGCACCTGTTGAAACGGAAAACCGCGCGCGGGAAAATACGGGAAATGAGAAAATCAATCTACGCTCGCACCGACGTGCATTTCTCCTGTGTGCTTATTCCTCTACCAGGAAAGTAATTGTGTTTTGAAAATTGTAATATCTAGAACGATAAAATCAGTTGTGCACCCTGATCGGGACTATTGGGAGTCAGGATTTTCTTCTTCTTTTTGCGAATCTCTTGGCCTTTTGCGAAGCCTATGCCATTACCAGGGAAACCGGAGATATATTTCTTTGTCAGGAGCAATGAAAGAAACATATAATATTATTAGGAATAATTGTGCTTATACCTATATAGTCGTATGGGAATTCTTGTTTTTCTCATATTTATTGAATACATACAAGAAACAGATAGAATGAGAGTGTATTTAACTACCTATTGATTTTCTCCGAAAAGAAGAATCCTACCAAAAATTTGTATATTGACATATTATTGAACTGGATGTGAATTTCCAAGTGATTACCTAAGTAGTGTACAATCTCAGATTAAGTCTCGTACTAAATAACTATATTGTTGCAAGATAACTTTGAAATTCTTATTTTGAAAAAGTATAATCAGAGTCAGATATAAATTAGACCCTACCCTAAATTTCATTTTTAAACTTGAATCCAACACATATCTGCAAATGTGCCTATTTTAAATCAATAAGTATAGAAATGTGTTTTTCTAAAGGCACCTCGAACATAAAGCATTTATAAAATACTTCTCATTTTGAAAATTTCAATAATTTGTATGTTCTTACACGCATAAAACTTACCTTATTTCTTATTTAAGCATCGGCAGTTTCACACTTACTCGTGTTTACTTTTATTTGCAGAAACAGTTTGATCGAATGTTCGACAGTACTGTGACAAGCTTCTATGTGTATTTACTACAAAGACTATCAAATTAAAAGCACCTATTTACTGAATCAGATTACAAATACAACTGGAAAGCTTTAAATTAATTTGCGTTAAAGCGTATTTTGTCGGGGCGCCAGAACGTGATAGTGGAAAAGCGCATCAGGAGAGAAATTGGGATATTTCAAATTCTATACTCGTATAAACTATTGGTTTCATCTAAAAATGTCCAATATGAAAGTTGTTCTAATTTGTTTTACAGTGTAGTACACAATTATGTACTACAATTTTTCAGCGTACATATTTCCTATACACATTTCGAAATTATTTCAGAGTACGACTGAAGTACAACTATATATAAATGAGAAGATTTTATTGAAATAGTTTCATAAATATTTCACTGAAATTCAATATTTACCAGTTGATAAGTATATACACACTATACATTAACAAATACTACTGTAAAGACAACCGTAAACTGTGAAACTAAATTAAAGTATATTGAACGCTATGGAAATTTGTCAAGGCGAAGTATTGCGCGTAAAATGTCTCGACAGCTTTTTTTAACTTTCAGTTAGCGACACTTAGCTAGAAGGAGCCGCGTCTATATAGGTACCAAAGGAAAAAAACTAAAGCGCCGCGAGTACCGTTTCGTTACCCGCACGCGACATACTCGGTGCTTCTTAAAAAAGACTCTTGCTTGTATAGAAAATTTGTAGTTCAGATTATGGATACCTTGGAAATGAAATTATGCATGCGGTATACTTTAATATCTCTCTCTCTCACACATACGCGCACACCTTTGGAACTCTCTCCCTGATCATCTTCGCTATGTACCTTCTCTGCGCAGATTCAAACGGCGTTCCATCAGCACCTCCTTTGATCTAGATGCTTATAGTTGCTCTGTGATTTACACTTGGACTCCTCTTTTAGTTTGATTTTTGTATAATATTATCTGCATTGTAATTGTTTATATATATGTATAATGAAGATAGATAAGACTGATTTTATATGTTTATATTTGCAATATTGAAAAAGTGCGACTGCGATATTTTATATCCCACAAATCTATGGTTTATGGCACTATTATATATTATATTTTATTGTATTTCTTTTTTGTTTGAAACACAAAAAATCTATCCCTTTCTCTCTCTTCTTTTTTTCTTCTTTCTTGTTTAGTTTGCTTCGTAGACGCATTATCAATTATGCGAGGGATTCGATTTGCCAATGGGAAGTTATTGCCGTGCTGTTAGGTTATTCATAAATTGAATTGTCTCGCTCGTAATTAAATTATCCGCGCCTTACTTTCGATCCTTATCTGATTGATACTCGTGTACACATTGCGTTACGATGCGTTATATGCATTAAGGCAGGGATATTTTCATCGCTACATAAGCACACAAGTCATTATTTGTATTCTATTTACTACATTTCTAAGGTTTTGCATCAATGTATTGTATATTCATCAGATTATTTCGAGGATTATTTCGTTGATCATGTATAAGATTCATGATGTTTACACTGATTATTATAGATACGGAAATCTGTATTTACGAAAGAATAGTTAAAATAATTTAATATCCTTTTTAAATTGTATATCGGTCTGATATTTGTTCAATAATAGAAAGATTCTCCGCGGTTGCCAAGTTTCAATTCTTCCAAGTCTCTCCTGTATATGTGATTTGCGCTGATCAAGTACACGAAGCCCAAGAAATTCTATCGATATTCTTTTCATTCTATTTCCCACCTTTGCAATGACGTTTCTGAGTTACGTGCTTTGTGTTTCGTTTGTATCAAACGAACTCTGAAATGCATTTAGCTGGCAATATTGCACGGATTTATATTTATGTTGATTGTGATGAATTAGATAAACTACAAAATAGTAACGAACGAATGTAAAAAAAAACTGGTATATGATCATTTTGTAAATTATACCGTTAAATATGTAATTGTAAAATCAAATTGTACAATTCGCCATATAAAAATGTCATTCAATTTTTATCGATTTATTTAAGCTTTAAATTTTATTTCGATTTCCAAAATATTATTCGTGGAGATTCGTTTTCTGTTTTTGACTATCTCACTATAATACTGCGTATTTAATATCGATCTGAATTTTCGAGTGTATTTTTTATTTAGTATTCTTGTGATAGAAGAACAAGAAAGTAAATGACGCAGCAGCGATAAAGATAAAGGAAAAAAATCACTTCTTCATGAAAAAACGAAGAAAATATTGTGTATCTCTGTAGAACGTTGTTGCACATATTTTGATAAAAATAGAAGTATTTGTTATTTGCTATCTAGAAGTTTATCAGCCCATAATGGTATATTTTTGTGTTCAATTTCAATTTGCAATTCCTTTGGACTTTTTTTTTATTACTTCATACAAATGTAGTTTATATTAGCTTTATGGTTCTTTTACCTGTATTTATTCTTAAGTATTTCTTCAAGTATAATAAAATATTATGATTATGAGTATATAAAATATGTTTGCTACAAAAGCGCTATTGCGAGAAAAAAGAAGAAAATTGGATATATAAATCCCTGTAATTTGAAAACTGCTAAACCAATAAAAAGAATACAACAAAGGTGTATGAAAAGTAAAGTAAGTAATCATCAATTCTTTTCTCAAGATAGAAGTACATACAAAGAGTATTTTATAAGCGTAAAGTGTTAAAAATATATTAGAAATAGTAAATAAATTTTCCTAAAAAATACTCGTATATTAATTACAAACACTAAATTTGTATTATTAGTTTTGGATAAAATTGAAAATGGAAATTTGAAAATTATTTATTAATATTTCTTGCACAACTCTTTAATTATTAAAAAAAAAATGTAATATTAGGTACATAGGAAGTTAAGTGCCAATGAATTGGCAACGGTTCTTTTCTTTTTTAATTCCTTAAAGCGCGAGTAAAATAGTAAATTGCTAGAAGGGTAAAATTTCTGTTCAATATTCAAAAGCCGCTTATCCAGCAGGGCCGCGAAGTAATCATAAGCATGCTAATGCAATAAATCGACCCTCGTTCTCCGCAAGAATACTGGTGCGCGCACTCACTTCGAATCCGTAGCATTGGCACTAATCATGATGAAAATTCTCTCTCGAGACCAAGACGAGCCACGACCGCGCGAGCAATAAGGCAAAAGCCATCTCGACGTAATATCAGCTCACTGCTGCCGCCGTCCATCCTTGACACAAAGGCATAAAGATAAGTAAGAAGCAGCGGCGAGAAAAGCAACGGCTGAGAGAGAGAGAGAGAGAGAAAAAGCGAAGCAAAGACTAGAGATCTCGAGACGTCATCCGACAGTCCCAATAGTCGCGTATATAAAGCCGAGCTGCTCGTATATATTTATACTATGACTCGGTTCCACGTGCCCGAGTGTCTGCGCCTTATAGGCTGGGACCTATACGCGTCTTTCCGATTGATATATAGGTACAAGCAGGTCTGGGTTGACGTGCTTTCTCACTTTCTGCTCTTGGCCGTTGTCCTTGGGACTCGTGGGCAAATAAAAGGGCTGGAAAAGAGGAAGGATGGTAGTTTCTGGTATAGCGAGGAGAGCTTCTATTGTTTTTAAACCAATTCTTTTCTATTTTTTAAGGTCTATTTTATAACTGATCTTTTTACACAGAGAGAGAGAGAGAGAGAGCACTAACTGTTGGCAATTTATGAAATTAGTACAGGCATTGAAAGGATGAAAACTACATTAAGTTTGGAAAAGAATTAAATCTTTGATCCCGTGGGAGATGTAAAATTAAACAGATACATTTTTTTGCTTTTAAATTAAGTAAATATAAGTAGATACAGACAAGTTTAGCGAGACCGCTATGATAAAGCATTTATCAATTTTCTTACTAATAGTAATTAAGTAAAGCGAATATTCCTTTTATTTAAATCTGTTCTATATTTTAGGAATAACAAATAGTAATAATAATAATAAGTATTGAAGTGATTGTCTTCTAATTGATATTTACTTTTACTATTATGCATAGGCCACTTATTTTCCTCTGTGTCGGAAACATTTTAAATAATAAGTTTGAAAGAATGAAAAAAAAATAACATTAAAACCGTGAGTAAAAGATGAAACGCGTATTATATGCTAATGTTTCAACATCAACTGCGCGTCACTGTAAACGCATTTACCCTAAAAAGTTTATCAAATACATCGTAACAAAAATCAATTTCCGTATTACGTCAAAATAACGATATTTTCCCCCGGCACAAACGTATAACAGAATTTCGACCCCCTCGTATACACAAGCGCGTAACGACATTTTCCCCCGTATACGCGTGGACCGGAAAACGTTTTTCTACATCCGGTCTCGCCCACATATAGCTATGAAGTATATGCAACGAGGCGATTTTCTGTAACTTTGTTCAAAGTAAAATTCAATCCGACATTTCTTCATTGGAAACGCATTATCTGGTATATTTCAATAAAACATATCTCACAATAGTAATTGTTTCCTCATAATCACACATTTAGGTCGATCCGCGAATGAATTCAAACACTTCATAGATAAGAATTCTTAGGTATTTAGAGTAGCGCGATATCCAGCTTATACTTGGAATATATATGAATCAACGGCTGTACGGCGATTTCTCGACGAATCACCAGGAAAAAAGAATCGCACAAGCTCGACGATACGTCAAAACCCGTCGCGCCAAGTGCGTACGCATCGCGTTCTCGGTACTCCACACACACACACACACATGTGCATATAATGCAAGTGTCTCTCCCTGGGAATCGTCATTCGAAGGTCGCTCGTAGCACAGCCGGAGGGGGAAAAGCGCTTCTACCCTCTGGTAATCCCTTCGGCACTATTTAGCGGCGTTGCATCGCGCAAAGGGGCTTAAAAGCCCGGCCGCGCGTTTTCTTTCGCGCGGCGCACAGCCGACATATAGGAAATTCTATTTTCACCTTCGCGGCGGCCGATGTTTCTTTCTCGCATGATATATATATACATGCGGCTGCAGCCGCGGGAAGGATTATATTATTATGGCACCTGTGCCGCTGGGCTTGATTCCATTAAAAACGTTCGTACTTGAGGATGACTTTGCACGTTGAGTAACTCACCTCTATACATGTATATATATATATATAGTGGCTGTGTACATATTTTTTCGCTTTGTCAGCTGGCTTTTTTTGTTTAACTTTTCCTTTGAAAGACCGAGTTTTTTATTTGCCGAGGCAAGGAAGTAATCGACTTTGGTGCGCGGACTATTTTCGTTTGGGGGGATTCGGGTCGTTGCTTATTGGAGCTACGTACTATTATTTGAAAATTCGACCTTTCATTCGTATCGATATCCTGTAGCTGGAGCTTGCGATACTTACCGTACCGCCGAGTGTGCGTATACACGCGTTAAAGCTAATATCAAAGATCATAAGCTTTTCCGCGATATAAGGATTACTCCTTTTAACATGTATAGGAAGTTTTAATAGCGAAGCTAAGCAGAGATGAGCTTTTAAACCTGTATATCCTTAATAGCATTCGTTCCTCCCCCCCATGGATTCTACCATCAAATTGATAAATATTCAAAGTCTCGCGGATGTAACGAAAGAAATGAAAAAAGTGGAATTAAAATGTACATCGCGAGCAGCATATGGCAATAGGTTCGTACATGTATAATTCAGTGGAAAGAGTCAACTGCAGCAAGACTCCGCGGACTTATGAATAACATAAGAGACCCGCAAGCGTCTCTGTAAATCTTTAAATTCTTGCTTTTTAGATGTACTCCATGCCTGCAAGCCCCCTTTTACACTTTTTTCGCACTCGAGCTTTCTTCATCTGGCCCCGCTGAAAGCTCTCGAATTCAGGAAGGCGCACCATTAAACTTTCAGTTACACACGCTAGCGAAAAAACAAGTGCATAACATTTCTTCAGTTTCAAGTACCGCTTACCGCATCATCGGAAAATAATAGAAAACCGTCGCGCGTTCCGTGGAACATATCCATTTCCTCGGTATATCAATATAAGACGAGGAGCTTACAGTCTAGCCGCCCGAGCGAGATTAGATCTGTATAGATTCATCAGCGCGCCGGCTAAACGGCTCTAATCCGTCGACGGTTGTGCAGCATCGCATACAAACACATCCCCCTTCTTTGTACACGCGCATCCCTTCCGAACTCGTCCCCTCGCAAAAACTGACGGGCGCTGCACACTCGAGTCGCGCGAGCAACAGATCAAACACAAGAATATATAGGGTGGGAAAGAAAAAAAAAAGGGAATAGCCCCTCGACTATACGGAAAGGAAACGTTGGCTCCTGTTGGGTGTAAAACGGAAAGCGTCGGCTTGAATTATTTCCTTTTCGGCGCGCGGTCCCTTCGTCGCGCTCGCACTTTCCCCTACTTCTCTCTCCTTCACCTCCTCCTTCTCCTCGACTCTCTCTCTCTCTCTCTCTCTCTCTCTCGGTGTCGTGCTCTCACTGACCCAGCTTCGCGCTACACCTACGTTCGCTCTCTCACTTTCTCCCGTTCCCTTTCTCCTCGGCATTCTTCCCTTTCGACTCAGACGGACAAAGACAGAGAGAGAGAGAGAGAGAGAGAGGCTGGTGCGAGCGGAGGATCGCGCATGCGCCATTATCCCGGTCGCTGGCGCGGGTACCTCAGCCAGTCGATGTTGGAGACCCGCGCGACGAGGAAGGCCGCATCTTCCTCGACTCCCGTGTATTATAACACGCAGCCTCTCTCTCTCTCTCTCTTCCTCTCTTCCTCTCGACGCATATATAGCAGAGAGAGAGAGCTCTTATATATACACACACGAGAGAGGCCGAAATTTCGCGAAACCACGACTGCACCCTTTAAATAGCCGCGCCGCTGCGGTGATCTCCGACATTCCGCGCACACGCTCTCACTCTCTCTCTCTCTCTCTCTCTCTCGTGTAGCAGCTCCTAATACGGTCCCCCGGTGTAACAGCGTCGCGGCGTCGAAGCGACTTCGACAAAAAGTCTCGGAAGTATGTGAAGCAGCTGGATAAAGAGAGAGAGAGAGAGAGGGAGGGAGAGAGAGCGAGAATATTATTCGAAAGGAGAGGAGAGGGAGAGAGCGATCCGTCGCAGGTGGCGCACAATGACAGATCCGCGAATGACCCGTTGCAGCTGGTGTGCGCGCGCGTGCACGTGAACTGTCCTCCTGCCTCTCTCTGCCACCCATCCCAACTCCCCCCCCCCCCCCCC
>UELU01106320.1:9015-23771 GCA_900490025.1 Megastigmus dorsalis
AATAAATAATATTTTATAGAAAAAGCTAAATTAATTTTTGACCAGTTTTGAAAACCAAATAGTCCTATATTCATACTTAAAAAGAGTTTAATTTTTCATAAAAACTTATTGCACAAGTACAGAAATGCTTAAAAACTACAAAAAATTGCGGACTATAAAAACTAAAATAAGGTGGTGAAATAAGGCTTGAAAACATTTATGGTTTTTAATTTTTAATCTCGAAACAAAGATAAAAAATAGGTGTGACAATTAGTTCCAGCACAACATATTTTATTAATTTATTTACAAACAAATAATGGGGTGCTATACTTAATATCGTCTAGTTCAATTATAAATGGTTTCTTCCGTTTATTTCACAATGGTAATTGTCGATACTGTTATCTTACTAGGAGAATCCGCACCCTTCGGTTCTCACATTCGGGTAAAACTTCACAGAGACATTCTTAACGAAAAATATGAGATTCGTGTGTCGGCGTTATTTCTAATGGGCCCTATTTAATCAAAATATAACTTTAAACCATTATTGTTTATAAAATAATTTAAACGTACATAGCATCATACTCTTTTTTAGTGAAAACTTGTGTCTGCACAGATGATTGGACTATGCTAATATAACTAATATAAAAAAATATATGTCATATACCAAAAAGTTTTTATATTTTTCATTAAAACATCGCCAATTTATAAGTTTGGTATTTTCGTAGTTCAAAATGAGAGTACCCCTCGTCAAAAACTACTTTTCGCAAAATTTTCCATCGTACTCAACAAAAACGCCGGGTGCCGCACACAATCCAGAACATCGATTATCCTCCGTAGCCGAACACCTATACACATCATACCTCCGTAGAAAGGACAACTCAATGGAATCGCTCGGCGTTAAAAAGAGCAAGGAAAAGGCTCTCCTTTAAAAAAAAAGAAGAAAAAAATAAAGTATAGAGGTGGAACGATGGTGAAAAAGGTTCACTCTCCGCTCTTCTTTCTTTTTCGTCCACTTTTTCTTCTGCCTCCTCGTGCGTGCATACATATATATATACGGGGAAAGAACGAAAGTCCGCGGGGCTTCTTAATAATCTACAAAACGCAGCGGATTAGCGCCTGGAATTAAGCGCACTCGAACGAACTTTTTCATCGCCCTTGCCCACCAACTTTTCACTCAACAACTTTTGTGTTGCCTCCTTCTACTTCTTCTTCTTCTTCTTCTTTTCGGTTTTTCCTTCGCGATTCTACACGGACTTTGCGAATAGATCATTCAAAATCAAATCGACAGAAATAGTTCTGAGCGGATAAATTTGCTATCACTATCAGTGATACGTTTCATGCATTAAGATATAATCCAATGTTTTACTTCGGAATTGATTCATATTTTATGAAATGAATATAAGCTCAGGTACAATCGCATGTTTAGATACCAAACACAAATTAAATTATCTTTCGACTATTTCACATTGTTTATTTAGCAATAATGAAAAGTTCTTATATTACAGCAAATTTATTTATGACGATAATAAGCCTATGTCCTTGAATAGTACACAGTAAATGAAAAAATGGTTCTCAATTCCATCACAGTTACAGTATAATATTGTCAAACTTTATGTTTGCTCACTATGCCCCACGTTCTCCTTCCCATGCCTCAGAAAGTCAGAACGACGAAGCACATCGCCTTCACATGGCTCGTCAAGCCACTCAAGAGCGAGTGAGATGTATGTATATATATATATACTTATTATCCAAGCGCGTCCTGAAATAAGTGGCCCCGAAAAAAGTGAGCATCTGCTTGGTATCGATGCAGCGCTTTGTCGGCTCTTTTGCTACTGCTATATACTCGAACGTCGTGCAGGAAAGAAAAAAAAACATGTTCTGGAGATGTATGTTGTACGCATGTACAGTCTGCTGTAGCTACTATCGGTGATGCTATCGCGACACACTGCTGCGAGCACTGCTGCTTATTTAAAGAGAGTTTAGCTTCTTAGTGGTTGGAGATTAGATTTAGAGGAATGAAAAGTTCGCCTGTTTATATTCGAGGTCGGCGAAAAGTATACTTAATTCGGATATGTTTCGACTTTTTTTGTATTTTATCGTGATACAATTATTTAAATTTTGAATTGCGGAAGAAGGCCTAGCTTTCATTTAGTTAAACTCTGTATATAAGTCATTACGATGAGTTGATTACTCGATAGGAAATTATAGAAGCTATTGTTACAATAGGTGTATAAACTATATAAATATAAGATTCAATTGATCGACAAGGAACAAATTTATTACAATTTTCCATCACATGTCCACGTCTATGCCGGTCGCGAGGATGGCGAACCACAGGAGGGTGTCCACAAAATTTCTGAATTTTGATCATTCTCTTTATTTTTGGTTTTTATATCCACTATGACTTAAGAGCCAAACATAAGCTCTCAAAATATCGCAATTTGTTAACCAAGATTGACTCCTTATTTGTTCCTTGATGATCAATTGTTATATAGTTTGCTCTATTATATTATATTAATTATAAAAATCAAATATAAAAAAAATAAAAATAAAAATATACAATGATATCTATTTAACAAAAATATCTATTTTAGCAATTCGACTTGAAAGTGTATCAAAGTTTAATTAAAAAATGTATAAACTTATTGATATATCCATTATTAACTTAAACATAATAAATATTATCAAAAATTGATCATCTTTATAATAATTTTTCACTTAAGGGGCACCATTAGTGTGATTGCTCAAAAAAAGGTGATTTTCAGGAATTTCTTAAAAGAAAAGTATTACATCGAATGTTTTGAAATTTCGAGGATGTGTTTGTGTATAAATACATAATGCAGCTACAGTAATTTTTTTGCATGAAAATAATCAATTTTCAGCGGCTTTTACGCCTTCTCCCGAGTCTCAAAAAATAGTTCTCTTACTGCTGCAGTGATTGCGGTCTTCAGAGTGCTTGAAATCAAAAACAAAAAATGTCCGTTTAACTACAAGGTATTTTCCATACAATGACGAAGGATTATGAAAGAAAATTAAAATAAATAAAGATGGTGGACTATTGAAAAAAGTTTAAATTACGCTTAAGGTTGTATAGGCTATACCATCAAATCCAAAAGTTAGTCAAATTTAAAAATTAAACTTTTATGATTTGAAAGTATATTTTTATACAGAGCTATACTAGCATTGAAGGTCGGAATCGGTTAAAATTGATTTAAATGTGTTTTAAAGTATTTTCTGACTATATCAAGACTCATTTTACAAACTTTTGGCTGCAAATTTGCCCTTTTTTACCATCTTAATTCTGAATTGTACAAATATATTCTTCTATCAGTGTTCAAGTCGATCGGATGATTTATATTCGAGTTAGAACTGCAACCAATTTGAAAAATGTCGTTTTGAGAAAAACACGCTTAAATATAAAAATACTGGTTTTATTGTTCTTTTATAAATCGATAAATATCATGCCTAGAGCTAAGCTGCTATTGCGCTATCTAGGCTATATTCAATTTTAGTATGTTATTCCTGAAAGTATAGACTATCGAAATAAATCGATTTTTCAAACAAGCCACACTAGTGGTGCCCCTTAAGGGGTTACAATAGCGTCAAACAAAGTATTAGAATAAAATGAATCCAAAGCAAAAGTATAACAATCCTATATATTCATAATCTATCAAAATTTTGGGAGTAAACGTTAGTTTTGAAAAGATATGAACGACTAAAACTCGACTATTTTTCGGCTCTAGTTTGTATCCGTGTCAATTCTTACAGGGTTATGAAAGATCTTTGGAAAGATTTTTCTCTATCATCGCGACTAGATGACTTAATATAAAAAGCAAGCTAGAAACGATAAAGTTCAAAGAAGATATTCATGTAAAAAAGTTATGCGTTAACGTTCATTTAAAAGAAATATTAAATCAAAAGTTCTGTGTTTACTAAAACGCATGTTATTGTATATCTATGTACCAATACTACGTGAAACATCATGAATTCTATTGTAACTTTCAATAACTAAAACTATGCGTATTATTGAAAATGCAAAACTATTCTAAGTTCATAATTCGTAAATCATTTTATTGTTATTTATTTAGTATATGAATAGGAACAAATTTTATTTTTTGTTCAATATTTATGTAGTCAAACCTTGGCTTGATTAGTCTGACGCTTGGAATATCTTAAAAACCCATAGGATAACAAAAATGTACTTTAAATCAATATTTTAATTACTTTAATTAATTAAATAGAAAACAAGCTTTATCTTTCTAATTTTGTACCTGTTTCTACTTTTATACATGTATTGTGTGCACGTGTCGAGGAATAGCATCAACATCGTCGACACTTAGCGAATGTATAAAAGGGCGTTATAGCGCCTTGGGACGAATCCGCAGCTTCTTACAAGCGCATCTCGCGCATCTCGCGCATTTTCATTTCGGATTTACTTTTTATGCCGCATGAAGATTTACCGGATAACTGGATTGTCTCCTAGAAAAATTTGTAGCAGCTTTTTCGTAATTAATGACTGGAATGACGTTAGCACATAATATAGATATAAAAACAACTTCAGAAAATGTCTTTCTACATTGCGTTTGTATTTTAGTATTTGGAGTAGTTCCTGAATATAAACATTCACGTGTGAAAAAATAAGTCTTAATATTTTTTTTTAAATTGTAACGTGTACTTTTCTTCTTGTTCTTTTTATTATTTCGGTAATCTGAGTTCCCATTTTTCTACTTGTAAATGAAAGTAAATAACATTTTTAAATAGTTATCAGGATCTAGGGCCTTCGTAGTATATATTTCTTCGAGTAAGTGTCGTTTACATTCTTTTCAATCATTGAATGTGGTTCTGTATTAATGTAAAAACTGTGAACCCTAAGAAAAGTACTGTCTCTAATGAGTTTGATTGGATGCTATAGCTGAAATAGACACTTTAAAAAAGGATTTTGAATTAGAAATAGATACTATTTTATTAGAGTTTGATTATATGAAAAAAAGATTAGTAACGGTACCAAAGAATTTTATTTCATATTTTTATGAATTAAATTAAAATAAAATATATGCATTTTCATCTGAGTTTATGCATTTTAGAAATTAGACTTCTTTTAAATCTAGTACTTTAATAAGTGATAATAGCTGTTCAGTAAGTGAATTACCAAAAATAGTAAATTTTGCAGAGCTATATACTTCTCACATTTCTTTACAAGGGTAGTTAATATTTCTACATATTAAAAAGGGAAAATTCTAGAATATTTGCTTGAAAGATGGTATATTAAATTAGCTAAATTTAAATATCGGTAATAGTTTGTGAAAACGATTTCCTGAAAAGTGACTCTGAAGTGACAGAATTAGAGATGAACAAGGTCTAACTATTCACTTTGCCATTTCTAATCTAAGAAAACCGTCGCTGAATATCGTCAGATTTCGGCATCATTTTGAAGTCTGCAAAAATAAAATAAAGGGCATTTTAGTTCTTGAGTATCTAAAAAATATATTGTAATAAGTGAAGTTTTAATGTTTTATAATATAAAAATCCGTGATCAGAAATACAGTGCACTTTTGCTTAACTTTAGCAATTTCCAATTGCTTCGACATTCTCTTCTTCTTTAACTTTAAAAAAATCTGTATTTATTGTATTATTTATATTAATAATAAATCTTAGCTTACTTAATCCGTTAGCAAATTTTCTCATTCGCCATATCATTCCGTACTGATAATCGACGAAATAAGACATGAACCGTAGACAAATTACTCAAAATTTACGAATATTAAAGAGAAATAAATTAAAATTGAACATAATAATACTTTACGTAAAACGCTTATTTTATGCTGGTATTTTCTTTAAATTTATTAGAATTCTGGCATAAAGCTTTCTTATTTTTTTAGACTTTAATCCCATTTTGTTGAAGTAAGAATTCTCCGTGAAAATGAAATCGAATAATAGTTAAATAGACGAGTAAATAGATTAAACCTCAATTAAGTGCAGTTAGAAATATTTACCGCATTATAGCGTTTTGAATTATTCTAAAGATGTTAAAATTGTACGTGAATACTCTTTTCACTGTGAAAAATAACCATTCCCATAACAAAATCTAATAAGTATTAATAAACTATTATTTTTTGCTTGCTAAAAAAGATTCTTTTTCCTTAGCAAGTCGAGTCTACTGATATTGAAAAGAAACAAGTTGTTATGCAAAGTCTCCTACAAAATAACAAAACTTTTGTTGATCAACAGTAGCAGCTAAAAAAATTGCATGGGAAAATTCCTAGAAACTTAAGATGTCTAAAACTTATCGTTTTTTTGCGATAATCTTTTTAAAGAAATCCTCATCGCATACAAGAAACTTTCAACGAGAAAAAAAGAGCAAATCTAAAAATGTCCAAGAAAAGACCTGTAAAAAGAAAAAAGCCACATACTACTCAAGCCCTGTAGGAGTTTCAACCCTAACCTCCAAAAGAGCGAGTGAAAGAAAGAGGGAGACAAAAAGTGAGAAAACTCTCTCGGCAGCTCGCAATACAAGATCGTCTCCTTGTCACAGCTATAAACTTGCCCCCCACCCGATCTACAATCCCATCCATAGTCACGAAGAGGTGGGAATCGATTATCAAGCTTCGCGGCCATTTTGTAGGGGAGCCGGCAGTATGGACCAATCACGCAGCACCGTAGGCGTGGAGCGGCGCATTGGCGCAGAGAAACACACGTAGGCGTCGGCACGAAGTAGAGGGGATAGATATAGAGCGAGAGAGAGAGGGAGAGAGATAGATAGAACGTGAAAAAGAGTCGCTGCGCGGAGGTTAGGTCGCAGCCGTACAGTCAGTGCCTCTCCAGGCCCCGCGTCGTTAACACACTGTATATGCGTGCCAGCCGGGGGTGGTTCTCTCCATCTACCGAGATCCACACCGTACTTTCAACGAACCACCGTATTTTGCCCTGTTTTGTTTTTTGTTCGTTGAGGGCGCGAACACACTTAACCTCACTTTTTTGGCGAAAGTGAATTTTATAGTGAGTTTTACGGCGACGGTCGGTGGGGGATGGTCAAGAGAGAGAGAGAGAGAAAGAGAGAGAGCCAGCAATCGACAAGAGTGAAATATCCAGTTGTGATTGTTGTTGGCAGAAATCAACCAGTGCTAGGATGAAAAGTAAAGAATTGACACCTAAGGTACGGTGCTGACGGTGTCGCTAATGCGAAGGAGAAAGAGTTAAAAAAAACGTCAGATGTATCCGTGACGTGCGCCGACGCCATCTTGAAAATTCAAGAGGCTACCCGCTGACAATTCGCGATCATCGTATATACAATGACACGGACAGAAGGTCCTCGACATCACTAGTGACACGCAAACGAACCAAAAAAAAGGCCTAGACTCCAGTGAACTCTCGAGTACATCGAGTACTTTCGAAGGTGACCGTTCTAATCCAAGGCAGATGATAATCCGGCGAGAATACTTGAGCCAAAGAGAAGAATTCTTTTCTGGAGAAGAGCAAAAGTCTAGGTGAGAGTCAAGTAGTACTGAGTCGAGTGTAGGTGTGATAACAAGAGCCCTCAAGATTACACGAAAGTCTTCGTGCGTTGAGGAGGAGGCGGAGGCGGCGGAGGCGGCGGCGGCGGCGGCGGCGGCGGCGGCAGTGGGTGTACGCGGCGGCAGCGGCGGCGGTGCCAGGCAAGCGGTCGACATAGCGCCGAGCGTGATGCAGCGACCGGGCACTGGCGGAGGGCCCGGGCCACTGGGTCTTCAAGGCCCGCCCAGATCCTTGAAAATCTCGCCCGTGAAGATTCAGGACGAGCCCGGCGATCCGATGTCACAGAGTAAGTTCTCATAGCCGTTCATGAAACATCACAGACTGCACCTATAAATGTCCCATTATATCTAGAGTTGTTTAACTTTGTTCCGTTCGTATCACAGAAATAATCGGTAGACTAATTTGGATTTATGAAGGTTAGGTTTCACTTTAATGAATTTTGTCTGTAATTGAGTGCCAATTCAAACGTTGATAATGATATCGATGATTGCCGAGGTGATAATACGCGATAAGCCAATATCGGTAAAGTAGTAGTTTCTGCACCGTGTACAGAAAGGTATGAAAAATTTTCAAATATTTTATTGCTACGTCATATAAATGTACGGAGAAGGTGTGTTATGACAAATAATCTACTGTTCGAATTGCCAAATGTCTTTAGAAAGAGCAAAGTGTTTGTGTGGATCGACTAAACAATAGTGTCAATGACTAAACATTGTCTGATTGCAACTAGTCCAAACAAAACGATTAAAAAAAATTGTTCTTGCTATATATAGAATGCTAAGATATGCATTGTTATTTGGGTGTCTGAATTCTTTTAATCTATAGTATTAAAATGTAAAAAAAAAAAGTATTTTTTATAATCATTGCACATATTCATTCGTTTAAATATCTTGTGTTTAACTGAAAAATGTCAGTAATAACGTTACATATAATACAACGTTGATACAAATTTATAAATATATCATTATCTTGCATGCTTATCAAATTTTAACGACTGTTACCGTCTAACAGTTAATTATTATATTACTCCTCTCCAATATTTAATCATGTATTTCCTACATTATCAATATATAATTGATAATGTAGGAAAATTACTGATACTGTGTTAAAACTCCCTCTTTCCTTAGCAGAATTCGATTTATCTCGTTTTCAAACCGGATTCTGCAGGATTACCCCGTTTCCTAACCATATTTTTTATCTTCTTTTTTAACTGCATTTTGGTTTGTTTCCTTTTTGCTCTGAAGCGGCAATATAAACTTTCTTTATAACTGAGATACTCGATCTTCTCGAAATAAACATAACTTTTCCAACTATTCCGTTTATAAAAAAGTTGGATGAAAATCAGACGATTGTAAAGCTATACGATTCAAACATAAATGTTCAAGTCATCCTGATTTCACACTTCTTTTCTGATTTTCTACATGTGTAATTCGCAACGGTTCGACGCTATTAATCAAGAGGCACTTGTAATTCTCTCAGATGAACATTAATTCATTGGCGTTTTCTACAGAATGCATGCGGCACCTTACATCAAGCTCTCAGGCGCAAAATTAAGCGCGATTCATACTTGGCTGGGCAAAAACGTGCTTCCCTAATTAGTTAGCCTTGGTTTAACGAAACTATCAATCTCTTGATGGAATCAGCCAGTTTCTGTTTAATTAATTCATCTGTTCAACAATCATCGTAAATTTCATAGGTTTTGCCGTTTACGTTTACATCTTACTTACAGGATATATAGCTTAGCATTTTTTCGACAATGAATGTTTTGTAAGAAAACGGGATAGGCACTTGTGTTCTTAATGTAAATACCATTACAAGATGCGATCTTTTAAACTGATAGTTGAATTTCAAGAAAATTTGCATAATCTGGCAAGACTTGCTATAATACTTGACGGCTAAACGCTACTACGTAAAATATTATAATTGTATATCAAAGGCTTGTACATTTATCTTACAATTCTACATTTTCTTTTAATTTAAACAAAAAGTAGTGAACATTATCGCTGCTGTATCTAATTAACATAATACAAAAACCTCTAATTTAATTCGAGGAAATTTGCGACAATCTCTATATATTTTATTCGCATGGTAAATTTTTCATAAAAAATCCGTTAACTAGAACATTAGAATAGTAAACATTAAAATAATTATAATACTTATAGATGACAGGGATAGATTTTTTTAACCACTCAAGTTTAACTCTTACACTTAATTTATATACTTGATTTATACTTAAATTACAATGCAAAATAACTTTATCGCGTTTGTTACAATAGATTAATTACTATATCATAAATAGTATTTTGGGATTATAATCTGCAATCTATTACGGTCAATCCTTTAACGACAATGCTCTTTATTACAAGTAATTCAACCATTTTCTATAAATAAAAGAGTCTATTGTTCAACTATTATCATTTACAGTTTCAGTCCAATGTGAAAGGTGTGGTTAGTCAAAATATACTGTGATATACATTTGAGAACTAAAATTTATCACGCTTCTGAACAGAAGTATCGCAATCTCGAAACGTAACGTCGCGCTGAGGGAAATTTTATTTTCATTTAGTACCGCACAACGTTCCGAATATAATTTACGAAGAGAGCATAGTGCGCGTTTAATCGGGCAAAGTGCCCGAGCGAGAGAGACAGAGAGAGAGAGAGAGAGAGAGAGAGAGAGCGAGAAAAGTCGAGTCGAGCGAGGGTCATTGAACAAGGGGCTACCCACCCATGAGGGGTTGATTTATTCGTCGGCTCCGACAGTCCGTCTAACTTACCGGTAAATAATCATTTTGGCGTTACGTTAAGGCCCGATGTAACAAAACAATCTTTTTGATATTTGAAAACCGCGGAATCCTCGATTACTGAGCTTGATTCTGATCTTTATTTTCGTTATGTTACATATAGATGATTCAAAGACGAACAATTTTCATTCCGTTTAAAAGAAACGGATTAATCGACTTACAGTGATAGAGAGATTATTTTATTATTTTTCATTTTCATATTTATGTGGTATTTGTAAGCAAAATATCAGAGATACAAAATATAAAAATGATATTAATAAATGAACGATGTCGCACTATAGAACGATTAAAAAGAAATTTCTGTTGGAATCTTTACCTTTTAAAATATCATGCTGCATACAAGTATTAAAAGTATGGGTGAGCTACTCAGTTCATGCAAATATTTACTGTTTAAAGATTAAAAAAAAATGGTCCACATGCATCCGCGACCTGGGACGAAAGCCGGTATGCATCAGAACGTATAGGTACATCAGCATTGTATATGCTACGTACATTTCTAAAAGTGCGAGGGAGATAGAGAAAAAAAGAGATACAGGGAAGGGGGAGAAAAGTGGAGTACTGCTGCTGTCCCCGGTAGGAATCATCAGCCGATTAGAGTGCAGATGTTCTCATCTGCGGATTATGAGCAGACTATCTCCCTCCTTCTCTTTTTTTTCCCCTCGATGCGCTGCGCAAAGCAGCAGAAAGAGATAGAGGTTATGTGTCGGCTGCTATACAAAAAGGGGGGAAATACCGCCTACCACTACGTACCTACTCTTCGGCCCTCGTTCACGCATGTGCGTTCCTAGGGTGACATCGACCGCCTCTGTATATTTGCCTATATATATATATACATATATATTTTCTTTTTCTCTCCTCGTCGTTTTTCACAAGATCTATAGAGTCTGCACGCGTGTACGTGTGTGTGTGTGTGTGTGTGTGTGAAAGGGGGCATGATTGAATTATCATGAGTGTTTGCGGAGCGACGGACTCTCGTGCGCGCGCTCTGCCAATCGAATTAGGCTCGTCTCCTCGCCCCTATGAAAAACGCTTTTCTAACCTCAAACTTTTTTCTTCCTCGCGACCGAAAAGAAATTGCCACTTGTCACGTGGCTCTCTTTCTCTTTCTCTATTCTCTGTTTTCGTTTAGTATAGCCTGCAGGGCGTATGATGTAGAGAGAAATTGCATAGTGATTTTAGATGAATATATTGATTAAATTGAGAATTGAAAATTAAAAGTTCGGCTTCTCCAGCTATCGATAAAAGTTAGAATAAATGTTATACATTGATTTATACTATTTTTATAAAGATAATATTTCTTAAGTAAATGCATTTTACTTAAATTGTGAATACTCCATGATGTCATAAAATCTCTGCTTTCCTTGCAAATAAAATCTGTCTAGGATACGAATAAGAGGAAAAAGCAGAGAACCCACAATATCTTTTACAAACTTTTTTAAACAGACCCATTGAAATCTGATCCCTTTGAAAAGAAAAAGACTATTTTCCTTTCAGCTATTATCTTTCATATACATAATTTACGACAAGAATTTCAGTGTGGTCTATAAATTAATAAATTTTATTCTGTGCCGCAAGCTGGCGCCGCGTATAAACTTTTATTGTCCACGCGAAAACCGATAACGATGGAATGATATATTGACCCAAAAGGCGCGTCCCTTAATTTTCCCTCTCTCTCCCGCTTCCTCTTGCTCTCCTGGCTTTCCTCAAATTTTACGATGACAGCATGAACGAGGATATCGATCAAGGCTCTCGCAGGCGCCAGACCCTAAAACAGACGGAGAGACAGAGAGCCAATGTCCGGCATCCGTTTACAGGCGCCTAGTCCCTGAGTGCGTGTGTTCGTTTGGAAAAACAAGACGAACGGCGTCTTCTGGACTTTTTCTCTTGCATTGGGTGTCCGGTTTTTCTCGGCGGCTCCGCTCTTGCGGCACCGGAAAAGCGATAGGGAGACTTTGTACGCGCTGCAGTGTCATAAAAGTTGAACATGATATTCGAGCCTGTTGGAATGTTTTTTTTTTTAGAATTTCCCTTTTTTGTCGTTGAAATCGTAAAACGAAAGAGTATACACAAATTGTTCAAGAAAATAATGAATTGAAAGAATAACTATTACGGTTTCTTTTACCAATGAAATAAAATTAATTTTTTTTACAAATTAATGATAAAATTTTCTTTACTTACTGAAAGGATTGACAAAAAAAATTCTGAAAAAAATCAAGTGTTGTTTTACAGCATTAATTATTAAAATTTTTAAGAATGCTGACGAAAATATGCATGTGAGACCAACTGAATTTTTGCGTGACTTTTCACGTAAATTTTTCGTGAATTTTTCGTGAATTATGTAATTTATTGTATATTCTAATTCATGGATGTCTTACAAATTTAATTTCGTATACTCTATGTTATAATCTTAAATAATAATAAATAAATAAATACTACTTAACTCAAAATTTATATCCCGAAACAAATTCTCAAATAAAGAAAAATTAAATCGTTTAGGAAACGTTATTGGAAGATTTATTTCGGAATTATCTATTTTTCCGACACTTGGCATTCTGCATTTAGAGAGCATTTGTAAAAATAAGATCACGGCAAAAATTACATAAAAAGTGCACCTTATACATGGGTATAATTCTCTATTCTATCGTTAATCTGAAAATATTGCTCTTTTACTATGTCGCCATATAACCGAATATATAAGTAAAATTAATTTCAAAATGCTATATAACAATAAACACTTACTCTAGAAATCAAAATTGGTTACTTGACATATCATAATTTCCTACAACCAATATTAACTTTCTTGCAGATATCAAGTTAGTGCAGAAAATCAAAATGAAATATTTCGTAAAACAATGCGTTATAAGACAGTGAATAATTTTTATCTCACCATCTGCTTTTTATAGCTGTTATATATATTTTCTGTAGCTTAAGCAATCCTTCAATTACTCTTTTAAGGAAGAAAAAGGATGTTTTTGCTGAACCAGAACGTTCATTTTCACACAGTTTATTAAACAAATTTTTTTCTAAACTAGTACATATTTACTAAAAATATAAAATTAATTAATATACGGTAATCAAAAAGATTTTTTGCATATTAATTTATTTTTTCATTGATTTGAAATTAATTGAATTGTTAGCGCTCGGAAAACACTTACTTTATTACACCTTTGTAGTTGTAAAACTATTAGTGGTTATACGTTTTGCTCAATAAAAAACTTTTTATTAAATGAATCGACAATAAATGTTAATACTTGACTCATTATTGGCGATTAACCATATTATAATTAAAAACTTCATGATAAGTGATATTAAGCCGCAGATCAATACTTTTAAAGATGAGGAAGCCTTTTAATGAGTAATAATCTTATTTTTATCTAAAGTGGTTATTTAGTTACTAACTTGAAAATTTAATATTTTTCTAATTCAATTATTTGACTTTTTTATGCTCATGTGTGTACGTGATTATCGTAGTATCGTTTTATTTGATTGTGCTATAAATGTTAATAAATGTGCTATTATCACTTATAAAAAAAAAGAATAAATCAATTATTATTTGACTTGCAAAAAATCACTAAGCAATTATATATAGTCTTAAGATTTTTTCTTTGAATTTCAAGCAAAATACTTTCCATTCAAGTAAATGTTGTATTATTTTAATTATTACATAACTTAACTTTACAAAAATCTATTCGAAATCAAAGTTTACTAAAAAATACCCTTTGCACAAACATTTTTCAGCATGCAAATAATTTCGAAGATATCAAGGCACTTTTGACTCGCGTGCTGAATTATTAAGTGTCACTTGCTAAGATAGACGCATTAAAATTGAAGGCACACGAAAGCCTGAGTAAGGCAAAAGAGTAAACATAGACACCAAATGTGAAATCTATTGAGAATAATTCGTATGTTTAATATTGCATATATTAAAACAAATTGTAGGTTATCAACTTTTCGACGTGTTCAACGTTGTAAAATATTTTTATATATTTTTTTTGATAAAGGAGAATACAACGCAATTACTAAAAGATCGTAGAAGGATATACATAACGACGAATATTGTTTAAAGTTTGCCAAAGCAAAGAATTTAAGAAAAATGGATATTAGGAAATGCAAAGAAATTCATTATATAAAAATGTCAAATTAGATAATATAAGTGGAAAAGTCAGTATTTTGTCATGCGTTAAATTGTTAAAAATTTCAAAAACCGCTTTTACATGAATCTTTGAGGGAGGGCCTTTCTTTATGCTTAAATCAATTTTATAAGTATCTATTGACATTTTATCTGCAATTTTATTGGTCCTCACATTCTCCACTGGCATTATCCTTTCTCTATAATTAGTAATAACTAAATAAATAGGTAAAATTATGCAAATCCCAAATACAGGTGCACTTCGTCTATTAATTATCTATCTTCCAGCAAAATTTCAATTGAATATTTCAACGACACCTTCAAAAATTTCTGCA
>UELU01106328.1:0-10755 GCA_900490025.1 Megastigmus dorsalis
AATTGTACACCCTGTGTATTAAATACGCTTGTCGGTTGCTATGTACATATCACACGATGTAAACAACCACAGCGGCAAGCGACAGAAAATGCAAGCGCGCGAGCAATAATTACTTGATTGGCTAGGTAAAGTATGCCTAACTTTTTTTACTCGATTGATCAAGCAAAATTTACCGAACTAGTTCTGTAGATGTTCTATAACCGTCAATCACATCATGCTTGATGAGTTCAGCTCAAGCTATTCGGCAAATTTTGCTTGAAGGTTCATGAAACTCTGCTTGCGATTTTTTTCCGTGTAGGAAAGAATGTATCGCGCGCAAGGGAAACCGCGGCTACACACACCATCGCTCGTGTATTTGTGTTGAGGGGAGAGGGGGGGGGGAGAGGGACGACGCGCGTACGCGCGTATATACGTGCGTACATGCGTGCGCGAATCGACCTTGTGTTGGCCTCGATCGATCCTCCTTCTTCCGACTGTACTGCCCGCGAGAAACGAGCGCTGCTGGCTCTCTCGCGAGAGAGGAAGAATAAAATACCTGGGAGAGTCTTGCGGTCCCCGTCGATCCTGTTACACCGGTACATTTCCCTGTTTGCCGGCCACCGCCGCCACTGCCACCGCCAACGCGAGTCATCGTTAAAAATGTCTCTCCCTTCCTCCTCCCTCCTCTCTCTCTCTCTCTCTCTCTCTTTTGTTATGCAGCTAATTTTAATGATTCGCCGCGAGCACACTTTTCTTGTCAATCCGCCTTTTAATGCGCGCTTAATCATAGTCTTTATGTCGTATAATGCGCTCGTAATTGCGATTGTTAACGGACGCAAGGGCACGACTATGCTACGCGACGTGCGTTGTATATATACAGTTGCACCGCATATGCACACATCAGATTTCATTTCATTTCAATCCCAATTATATTATCTTCGCTGGTATAATTACTCGAGATCGGTTATGTGCCACTCGGACTGTTTGGGATATTCTTCTGAATAAATAATAATTGATGGAAGTGCCCGCCGCAGAGGCGACCCGACCGAGGGCGATTCGATCGATGATGAATTTGTATCGATAGGTAATCACCGCCGCCATCCCCGCTAAACATGCCAACCCGTAATTATTATTCGATCAGAAAATACGAGCTAGCGGCCGATGTAAACAAATAAGACGATTGTACATTATTTCATTCTGAATCGAATTAAAATGTGTATAATCAATCGATTTTCCATTAAGTTCATAAGCTGATCGAAAAACTATTGCGATTCGTAAAACAAAAAACTTTATATAAAGGGTAAGAGGTTATTGAAACTCTGCGCGAATGAATAAAAGAATCTGCACAGCGCGAAATCGGGACCTTTTAAAAGTATACCAAAAGAAAATGTCACGAGAAGACGCGACTCGCGATGCAGACCAGCCTTATTCTCGGGTAACAATAATAATAATAATGATAATAATAATAATGATAATGATAATAATAATAAGAGAGAGAAAGAGACACTAGCATCGTAATCGAGGCCTTTTCGCACTCGTGCGCGAAGCAGCAACAGCAGCGGCTGATTTTGTAGCGCGATACATATTGGACACTTTCTAATCCCCATGATCGGCTGCGTCTATATATATACACGACTCCTTGGTCGTTTTGGCCAAACCATCGCGAGAGCCGTCTCGCGTCCGGTGCCCTGGAAACTTCGTATAGTCGTCGCTCGGCGGTTATGTGTATAGGATTCGATTTGCGACAGACCGACACCGCCACATTCTCGCGGTGCGTGTCGTTGTCAATTTCAAGGTTCGCTCGTTTCGGCTCTCTCTCTCTCTCTCTCTCTCTCCTATACACTCGGCTGATGCACTTTCGGCAACGGCGGCGATGGTTATATCGCCAGAAATTCTCTGTACCGCCGGGCGAGCCATTGGTGCGCGTCGGGCTGCAGCTGTGTATATCGATTTCTCACTCAATGAAATTTTCTTGACAGCCTCTCTCTACCCTGATATTCCTCAATTTTTCAGCTTGAGCTCTTCTTCCTCTTTTTTTTTCTTTTTTTTTTTTGCGGATATGCGCGAGTACACGAAGCTGTAAAAGTGTCTCTTTAGATGGAAGATTTTTGAAATGGCTTTGACGCGAAATGTTGGTCAGTAATTTTGGATTTTGATTAGAGTCGTCGGAGATGCGATTGTTCTACTTAAAATGACGAAGTGCGGCGGTATACGTCAGTCTCGTTGTGTGAGTGATTTAGAGAGCGATCGCGGGGAATTTCAATTTGCGTTGATTAAGGAACGCAATATAAATAGAAAAGCGGAATTAGCGAGTTGGTATAAAGTCCATTATGGAAGAGGAAGAGCAGGCTTAATATAAATTGAATATTTACATTTCATCGGAGCAAAAGCTCAATAAGAAATTTCGCGGTAGCCGAAGTGCAATGAGTATTTGCGTGGTTTTACATAAAAGATGCAGGTTACTTGATCAGTCATAAGTTGTGTGGGGTCGGATCGATAAGCGATTATATATACTGCTTTATAATCCTGTGGATGAATCGATTTTTTATATACAAAATCGTTTAATCTTCTTTGTTTATAAGGAAACTTTCATTATTTCTTGAAATATAAATTTTCTGCATAAATATTGGTGGATTTATGTCGAATGCAACAGCATTTTCTTGAAACAATTTCCCAGAAACTTTGTTCATAATTTGAAATTTAAAATATCATAAAGCGTATAATATTAGTCTGCAAAATTTTACTGTACACAAAGTATTACTTTATAGAAACAAAAGTACGTGCAATCGTTCACGCTCAAACTCTCTACCGCGACTATACAACGTTTATTTTACAACTGCACAAGGTTCAAGTCCACAGCACATTTATAACATTTCTTTCGCTGTGCCTTATATAACTCATGAATTGAAAGAGCATCGCGGCTGCATCACAGCGTAAGGAATAAAAGGCAGGCCGCGCGAGCGCGAACGAATATTCAAGATATTTAATAAATATTTCCCTCGTGTATTCCCGATAAAGCTGCGCAGAGTGCGACGGAGCCTCGAGCATCTCTCTCGCATCGCTGGCCTCGCGCGCGGCTGCGGATCGGTTGCTCGCCAGTCGATCGACGAGAGCGAGCGAGAGAGAGGCTACCGTTCACCGGCTCAATTGCGTGAACGCGCGCGACAGCCGGCACATTTTAATGAAATTCCACGAGCAGCAGGAGCGGCAAGGTATACGGACGGGCTGCGAGAGCGGGGGATTTGAGCCTCCTAAGATATTCCGCGGCGCGCTTTTCTAGGCGACCCGAGGCGCATAACTAAACTTCTACACTCCTCTCTCTCTCTCTCTCTCTCTCTCTCTCTCTGTCCCTGTCTAGTGGATAGCCGCGCGGTCGTCCTGCTTATATATACCGTTAAACAGTTAGCCTCTCGCAGTGGTCTCGAGAGTCGTATTATGGCTCGCGCCACCGTATAGATGCGGCCAATGCGGAATGAAAAAAAGGCTCGAGCGATGCCGTGTAGCGGATATATGGGCGAAGAGCGTGGAGGTACGAGTTGTGTGGGTGTATAGAGGTAAGGAGCGATTGAGAGGACACGTCACTCGCGGCTTCAAGTACGTTAAAGGTATGTTGCTGGGACGGTGGTGTTTTTGAAAAGGTTTTCGATGGGGTTGGATTGAGGTTTGTTGGAGGATGCTGATCAATGGTTCAATGAATTGGGGAGAGAAAGAAGATGATCAAGGGAAACGGCCGGTTCTAATTTTAATTCCCCTAAACATTATTAACTAGATATTAAAAATACCGATTAGATATTCTACATTTTTTTTATACAATTTCGATCTGGCTACAGTCTTTGCTAAATAATTGCCATTATATTATTATATTAATTGAGCTAAGCTATACAACTATACAACAGCGCAAACCCTCCCATTTATTATCAGATAAACTTACAAGGGGAACCCAAGGAGTCCGGGAACGCGATTTTGATGAAACTTTACAGAGACATTCTTTGATTGAAAATATGAGATACGTGTCTCGTAATTTAGTCAAATGGTCCCTGGGACCAGAGTTAATACCCATTTTATCAAAATATATGAGAAATCATGCAGATTGTATTATAATATAACCTTTATTGCAAGGCCAATATACATTGTAGAAAATGTCAAAGAAGATATCAAAAGTATAGATAATTAACTTCATTTGCATTTTTGAACGAGTTAATAGCCCTTTTTAATTCAAAAGTTATGGGCGATCGAAATTTAAGTTCATTTTTGGGCCTTAAAATTCAGCGTTTATTTCAGTTGAAAAATTCATCCAAAATTAACTCAATGTTCGATCTTCATAACTTTCGAACGAAAAGTGCTAATAACTTGTTTAAAAATGCAAGTGAAAGCTTATTATCTATAATTTTGATATATTTTTTGTAATAAAGGTTTTAAGAAAATTATGATTGCTCATGTAACTTGATAAACTGGGCATTAACTCGGAGCTCAGGACCCATTTGACTAAATTTCGATACACGTATCTCATATTTTCGATCAAAGAATGTCTCTGTAAAATTTCAGCACAATTAGTTTCCTGGACACCTGTAGGATTTGCCTTGCTAATATATTAATAGTGAAAGGTAAAGAAATATAAATGCGATAATAATGGATAAAGACAATTGAAGAACAAGATTCGCGAAATGTTCAATAATATCCTTAAGCAAAATCGTCGCAATATATTGGGAATCTCTTTGCTCACATGTTTCCCTAATGTGATATCAATAGCAATATCCGATATATCGGCAAAATGTTTCCCGCATATAGGAAAAAATAGTTACCAAACCTGATGTGATTTCATCAATAAATATAAATGATCGTTTTCCATAATATAAAACCAATGTATATTTTGTGCTTCCTTAGCTTTCAATAAAGATACTCTTCGTGGTAGTATAAAAGCATCACGTACAGTTAAGCACTTTTGAGAAATACTTCTGTGAATGATAGTTGTTTCGACGTAAGCATTTATACTGATATTATATTACTCTGGAAAGATAGTGGTTATTCTGAATGGAGCTGCATATAGTGATTTGCTTAATTAAGACATCTAAGGCTTCTAAAGGACAAGTGAGTCTTTGTAAAAAAAAATGATCTAAATAAAAATATGATTTATTGAATAAAATAAAAGTCATCCTTAATCTTTTGTTTTTATCTTCCACAACTTTGACGGAAGCTCTCCATCAGTGAGATATAAAAAAAAATCCGCTTCAAGTTAAGGAGGAGTAAGAAGACTCACCGATGGCGTGGTGCACCTGGGATTCGCCGCCTGTTGGAGCAGTGCAGCCCTGGCATGCGGCGTCTGGGGCTGTTTCATCTGCTGCTGCATGGCGGTGGCCCGTTGGTTGTCGCGTCGCGAGGGTGGCGGCGGCGGGGGCGGATGCGACAGGGGCCTACCCCCGGGCTGCCCATTGCCACCGCTGGAATTGCGATGATGGACGGGGAACTGGCCCCAGGAGTGACGGGACTGGGGATAACCGACGTAAGCGCCGGTGAACTGGGCCGAGCCGTTCATGTGGGCCGGTGCCATCACCGCCGTCTGCTGCGACTGCGCGCCGTTTCGCATTATCTCACTGCGCGAACTTGAGAACACACACACTTAGGGGGGGGGGGGGGGGGGGGCACACTTTTATTTTCTTCTCCGTGGACGATTTTATTCCGCTGATGGATGATCGATCTCTGCGGGGGACGTTTTCATCGACTGATCACCTCGCGCACATTTTCTGGACGTTGCGCCCACTGCGCGCTTTTTTTTTTCTTCTTTACTTCTTTCTCACTGCTTTCGGTCGCCGCTGGCGAGGTTTCGTTTGGTAATCGTGAGCGGAGAGTCGGCGATTACGGCGCTATGCCCGCATTTTCCACGTGAAAGCTGAAATTTATGGTTATGAAAGACCTACGCTGTAGGTTACGGACGGATAATTGATGATGTTTTGACGACCGAGGCGACGATGAGTTTTTTGACTTTTCGGAGAGGCTGGCGATTCTGGACGCGAGAGCAAGAGATTCCGTTGATATTGCGCATGTAACAGCGTCTTTCCCAAACGAGAATGCAAATGACATCCGAGGGTTTTGGGTAGGAAAACTTTCACTCGCAAGTGCATATAGGCTTATGTTACACGAAGAAATGGAACGTCGTGATACAAGCTAAAGATAGAACATATATATATATATAAATCGTCGACTGCAATAGATCAAATCTCTATTTTTAAGCTTGTATCACAAAGCTAAATTATACTATTACTTGAAAGTCTTTTAATTATTTATATATGTTAGAATTACCTATAGATTACTTAGATTAAAAAAGTTCAATGTTTATAAATTGACAGTAGATTTTTGTAACTGCATGCTTCATTTTTTTTTTTTTTAAATAATTTTTCTATAGAACAACAGATTTAGAATTTCAATGTTTTACTCGGTAAATATCACGCTAATTTACAAAAAGGGCTGAAGTAAAAATTCTATAAGAAACTTTCCGCGGAGAATCTTCGAGTTTGCTTGTCTGCTAGTCATAGTGTTCTTGTACGACAAACGTGTACTTAAGCAAACAAACACAAAAAGCTACGTAGCAAACTATCTAGTCACCATAATCGACGACCCTATATACCTAGACGTCGAGTACATCTGAATTCCACACCTAGACACAAAAAGCTACGGAGCGTGCTACCTGGACATCATTGTTTCACTCATCATTTGTGTGTATCAAAAATTGAGTTTGAGTCCTTCGCAAATTTAAATTTTCGATTTACACGACCTCATGTTTCAGGAATGCATAAACCCTTGTTTGTGTTACTTAAAAATATTTTTTTTTGCGTGGTGGAACGCTCGAGATGAGCTTTTTAGCGTTATAAAATAATTAACCGATGATTTATTTCCTCATTAGTGTAAATATACATTTAGCAAATTTTTTATTTTAGATGTTAAGACAAGTTATTTATTAATAATTTTTTTATTTATTTTATTATTTGTATAAGCGCTGACGCGTCCTGATAGACTAACAAAGAGAGCATATATATGTATGGATTTTACAAGGCTAAAGACATCAACACCACTATCAGTATTTTACCTATGAGCAAGATACTGAGATACAGATTGCAATATAAATATATTTATCAAGTCAGTCAAAATTGGTTGCACCGTTATACTAGCCATTTTGCACTTATTCTGTTAACAAGAACAAAAGAAATTGTTGTCATAAAAGTTTGAAGATAAAAATATATTTACATGTAATATATAAATAGGAATTAGTTTCTTTTTTTCATGGGTATTATTGATTTTTGACGTACAAATATTTGATAGCTTATCAAAAAGTAATTGTAACACGACCAATATTTGACTATATTTCTTATCATTTTAAAATAAAATTCACGATATGTATTAAAAACAAAAATCAGTACTTAAAGATACCAATTTTTAATTATTTAACAAATACTATAATATTAAAATCAACATATATATGTAACCAAAAAATTAATATGAAAAGATATTATTCTTTAAAAAATATAAAGCTTAAAGATAATTAACCTTGAATCGATGTAAAATAAGAAAAAATATCAAAGAATTATAGTTACTAACACTAATCGTCTAACAGCTGACTTTTCATTCTAAAGAGCACAAATGTATTTTATGGTTTGCAATTTACAAAACCGCAATTTCCTAAACCGCTCGGATAATTATTGCTATGAACTTTTTCTCATATATAGGCACGTAAGCAATAGCTTATTATTTTTCCAATTCATGCCATCTCTTGGTACAAATCATGTAAAAATAAACTCATGTGTTATCAATCTATAGTAATTAAAAATCACGTTACTACTAATTTCATCACAGAAAATAGATTTAGTGTTTTGAAATCAGTAACATTAGCCATAAGAATGAATTGCTAAACATCTTTCCGTAAATTAACTGTATGAAAAGTCACTGGCAATGAAAAAGTTAAAAATATGGATTTCGTCATGGCAAGACAAGAAAATATAGATTCATTCCGTTAGAAAAACATTTGTCCTCTTCTGCGAAGTCATGTTCTCGATCGCTTCCAGAAACAAAGATTTAGCTCATTACCATTAGTGATTACAAACATAAGAGTTTGCATCACTTTTAACGATGAACCATATCTTTTTGATGGTTTCTTTTGTTTCCGTAAAGGATGATTTGACTTTCACGTGATGCAACAACGGTTTTTTTTCTCAAGGAAATTAATATACATCGGTGCACATGAATAATCCATGAGATCTATATAGAAGATAATTGTGTTTGATAAGTTTAATAGCTTACTTATTTCCTATTTATGCAGGGAGACAATATAATGGTCGGATAATATCGAAAATATTTTCGCGGAAAAAGTAACAAATCTACGAGATACCGCAGTTCTACCATATTTGCTGTATTATACATTGTAATCAATGCAATTTCCTTCTATACAATGGCATCAAACGTCACAAATACAAACTAAAAGCGAAAGAGATCGCAATCGTAAAAGGATTCGATTCCTCTAAGAATAAGACAATAATCATTATTATCAACGGAAAAAGTTCCTATTCCATATAACGATAAAGGTATCGACACGAGCGCGTTCGCTATTCAGGTGCTACAACCTCGATAAACAAAAGCACCACGTGTATAGCATCGACGGCGCCAATGAATATAATACCTCTCCTTCTTTTGTTATCTCGTCGCGGCTCCTCGCGCGGAGGCTTCGCTTATATCTGCCGCCAACATCGCGAACTGCCGACTTGCGCTCTAATACCATTTATATCCGTCGCTGTATACCTGCGTATATATATATATATAAGCGCGTCAATAGGAACGCATTGCGCGTCACTCGGAAAATTACTCACTATAGCAACGCGAGCGATGAGCGCGAGCTTTATCGGCAACGGCAGAGAGATAAAAGTTGCCAATTAACGCGAACAGCGACGATATAACTCGGCGTGTGCGCAGCCTGCTATATAAATTTTTCACTCCCACGATCGACAAAGTGCCCTTCTTCCCAACTGTCTGCCGGATAAGGAAACACGTATAGCAGCAGCAGCTAACTTTTATAGGCGAGAGTATCTGCCTCTCTCTCTCTCTCTCTCTAGTCCAGTCGAGAGGTGAGATCCGCGTGTATACCGAGAAAAATATGCATGCGCACAAGTGCGCCGAGATTTTTATGGCGGAGCAAAGAAGAAGAAGAAAAAGAAGAAGAAGCGGCTGGTGCCGGAGCTGCAGCTACTCCCGTGGCCTCGAGTTATTATATCGACAGCAGCGACGATTTGCCAGCGCCGTAAAAGCCAGCGTTTACTGTCGTTATACTTCGCGGCAGCAGCAGCTGCACACTGACCGGATGCACTATGCACGACGCTACGTATATACCTATACACATATATATAAAAGCCGTGAGAAGGAAAAAATTTTTCGGCGCGGGGGCCTCGAGACGTCGTCTCTCTTTTGCTCCAGAGAATATATACGACCGAGTGAGGATGAAGCCGAGGGATATAAAAGCCGTGACTCGTGCCAAGAAAGCGTTTTAGGGTACGATCGATTTTCCTTCGTATGTGCGGAGTGTTATATGTGTCGACTAGTGGAATTGTCGAGCGAAAGGATGCCCGGGATGATAGGAGATTTCGGGGGATGAAATTATGTGTGTCGATTGGTATATAAGCTTAAGACGGTTATAACGCGTAAAAATTGGGATGTTGAACTTTCAGGAAAGTAGGTGATGGTCACTATATGCGAGAGTCAAACGGAGAAAAGCTCAGGCGCTGCGCACGGAATTTCCTATAATGTGCGCCGGCTCGCGATTTTTCATGCAACGAATGACGGTAATTTGCGAGCAAGTGAGAGGCAATGTTTTTTGTATTTTCCCGATTTGGCTGGTCTAACGGCAGTAAATAATTCGAAGTGGAAAATTGCGGCGGGAACGGTTATCGCGCGCCGCCTGTGTACATATATACAGGGTTTCCAAATGCTCGTTAAAAATTACAGAAACGAAAGCCGACCAATTACTCGTTTAATAGTTTTGTATGACGAACAATTGCGTTTTTCCGACTGCGCGGCGCGAGAACGCTAATTATTGCGCCGCGCGCGGCAGTATTTTGAAAGCAGCTTATAAGCTAATTATTAGGTAGACAGTTTCAGTGAGTCATTAAGAGATGTGCATGCTGGGGTTGAATTCGATCGTTGCCGCTTCGCCATTCCGATGAGTTTTAACGGTGGACACATAAAATTTTATAATATAATAATTTCGAAAATTCTTATTAAGCTTTGAGCGACGAAGAATTTTTCGCATCGCTTTAATGACGGCCGTTTCTTTGGCTTTAGTACCTTTTAATTAAACGTTAAATAACAGGCAATTTTGAGAAAGTGATCATCCTCGATGACTCTATTTAAGCTCGTGTATTCGATATTGTATTTATAAGGTAATCGCCGAAAATTATGGGGTCAAAGCTAGAACATTTAAATAAAAAATTTATTCAAACGACTATGCAGGCTCCGAAGTGCATATAATACGACTTTTGTACTTTATTATTTGGATTCGTCGGAGCCGGTCGGTGTATTGAAAAAGCAAAAAGTAACTATATAGGTCATTTCTTGGTCGATTTAACGATGCCAACCTTCAAAGTTTTACGACAGCTGTTACACATTTTTTTATTGCCATTACCCATTAAAATTCTTACATGCGGCGCGCAATATGTTATTTCATGCAGATTTTTTGCACTTGACATTTATGTTTAACAATTTTTTGAGATGAATAAAATATTGCCGGTGCACAAGACTGGT
>UELU01106356.1:0-29046 GCA_900490025.1 Megastigmus dorsalis
TATAAGACTGATTAAGCGTGTTATTGTAAATGTTTAATATTTGAAATGTATTGTTATATTCGATTGTATCATTTTTGTATACATATACAAATAAAAGAATATCTATCTATCTATCTATCTCTCTCTCTCTCTCTCTCTCTCTCTCTCTCTCTCTCTCTCTCTCTCTCATACTCGCACGGTTGCGAGAGTAGCTGCTGTGTACCGGCACAGCACTACACATTCCTTGTAGGTCGCGCGAGTAAACACGCACCGGCGTGTTTACGTCGCAGACACAGCAAGTCTCCGAGTATAGCCAAGCTATACACGCGTCGGACCGAATTCACCGGAATATTATATACGGAAATAGAGTATTCGAACGTTCGGTGCGTTCGACGTTTCATTCGGTTTTCGTTCGATTAAGTTCAAATCGAAGTGTGCGCGTTCGACGGTATCGGCGAGCGCGCACACCTTAACACATCGCGTATTCTTTGTATCTGTTTTTCTTGTAGACGAATAAACGTCGCCTTTATTGTTTATTCGTCACGCGCTTTTTTGTTGTTCCCCGTGTCCGAGCCCCAATTACCGCCACTCTCCGCGGGACTTGCAGCCGATTGCTGCAAGTCATATGCTGAGCAACGGAACCCGGCAAAGAGAGCCGGCGGTGCGTGTGTGGAGATACACGCGCACACAGACAGACCGAGAACGAGAGAAGTGAGAGCATGGAGCTCTCACGTTGTAAAACGCCGCGGCAACTCGTGGTTTGAGTTGCCGTCGGACGTGCTCGGTGCGTCCCGGGGTGAGTACTCGCCGTATAATTACTCCTCAAAATACCCTGTTACACTGTATATTATTTACAGTAATAATAATACCAAAAATTTAGTATTTTCAAGTAATTTTTAAAAATTGAAATTATAAACTATACATTTTAAGAAAATACACTTGAATAAGTGTGGGAAAATATGCGCTTCACATTTATTTTTTAAATAGGAAAGATGTGATGATAGGTATCATTTAAGTACTTTATTACTTCCTTTTGCATAAAAGATTTCTATGTGTGTTCTTAAATGCCTTCTAAATAATAATATTTATATAATTGTCCGACAACAAATGTTCTGTAGTACAAAAAAAATTGACATGGTCGAGATTCGACATGTTATATTCAATCACTGATTGAAACTCTTTATTGCTTTTTGACCCCACATGTTTTAAATCAATTAATATAGTACATTCTTTCACTTCTATGTATATAATAATAATCAAGGCGCACGGTAGCGCGCCGTTGGCAAGTATGAGTCATTGCAGACGAACCTATTATATTTGGAAATGGAACTTTTTAACCTACAAAAAATTTTTCAATTGTCTTTTTAGGATTAAAAACTTAAACAAGTAACCATTTCTCCCTTTTGAAATAGGGATATGAATTTTATCTTTTTTTTTTGAAACCAAGTTTATTAAAAAAGATTTATGCGTTCAATAATTTTATTATACAGAAATGTACATTTTTATCGTATCATAGGTATACGCAGTTTGGCAAACAAAAAAGTCTTCGTCTCGGGCGCGCACGTATATTATTTTTTAGACGAGCTCGCGCGACCGCGCCGGTTCGGCCGCTCGACTTTTCTTGATCTTCCCCCCCCCATTTTTCCTCCTCGCGCTAAGTCAGATTGTGTGTACAGTTCGGGACATTGGTCGCGAAAGGCGGTAGCTCGCGAGGGAAAGGACTTGGTGCGGTACTTGGCCTATGTTATCGGCGATCTCCCTATTCATCTCAGGTAGTGCGCTCCATAGTTTTTCGTGTGTAGACGTGGAATCGGACGTATTGGACTCAAGGTGTATAATGTCGCCGATGATGGACCTTAACTAGTGCGTTCCGTAGCTTTTCGTGTCTAGGTGTAGGATTCGATAGTATTCGATGTGAAGGTGTACAGGAAGCCCCGTAATGGAACGAGGACGAAGGCCGAGAGGAAGCGGCCATTTAGTCTCTTCTCTTGGGCCGAACGCCACGTGCTCCGCGATCGCTCCCACGTGGGCGTTGTTTTATCGAGTGCATGAGAGTGACTGTGCTGTAATTAAAGTCATCGTAATAGTTTTAATCATGAAAATTTAGAATTAATATTTGCGGCTGCGTATGTTTTTTTTTTGTTTTATCAGAACTGAACGGAAATTGAGATTTGGTATAAAATTCCTTTAAATTTACCAAATTAATATAATTTATAAGTAAAAAAAGTTATTTTAAAAATGAGGCGATTTTCTCATGCGGATTATAGATGAATGTCATTTTTAATTATGTGTGTTAACCCATTAACGCCCAAACGGTCCAAATTTCCAGTAAGTTTTCAACGTGATTATTTCGTATGTTATCGGTTTGAAAAAATTGTTTTCGTATATTCCGACGTGAAATTTCACCCTCTTTCAGAATCCGTAGTCGGAATTATGATTTAACCTTAAGCAAAAAAAATATGGCCAATCTTAACATAAAACACGTGAAAATTTTCGAAAAGAATGTAAAGCTGATCGGGTATAGCGTGCGATAACGAAGCCGGTCTATTACCTATTATAGGTACGATAGCTCCGTTTGCAGTGGCGAACCCATATGCCTATGCACGCTACTCTCGAATCCGAATATACGTCTACTTTTTTCGTTATACCGTGTATAATACGGCTGTTCGCACTCGCACGTTCGCAGCAATGTGTAATATCCTTTTTGAAATCGCGTCGGTTCGAGTAATTAATGATTGTGTATATCTTGTGACTTGTTTATTTCCACAGCGAGTTGTTCTACGCTGTCATAAACACCATGTGGAAAATTTTGTGTTTCGTTGTCTGCGGATGATTTGCGGCCATCCTTAGTGCCTTCTGTGAAGGTGTAATACGTCGCCGAGTCATTTATATACACGATCGTGCAAGGCACGTGAATTTCCGCAAGTCCGACGCACCAATCGCCGCTTAATCGGACCTCGCGCGAGAGATGGGTTGTAACACAGCTGGTCCTGTTATCGCTGTAGTAGGCCTTGCTTCTGTTGCTGGAGAGCACAAGGTAAAAATCATTGGTGTAATCTATGTTTTAAATAGTCTGTAGATCGGATATTTTATCCAGGAATTGAACTTTTCCGGATAGCCCAACCAGTTTACAAGCACTTGTTTATTCGTTCCGCGTCCCTTTGTCTGAATAACGCGCTCAACTTTGAATCTTTCTTTAGATGTCATGCGTTTTTTACTAGAGTCAATTCTTGTGTATAGAAAAAGCCGTCGATTTCTTCGCCGTAGAAATCTGCCAGAATGTAGGTGAAAAAGTTTTGCCGTCTAGAAATGAGTTTAATCTAAAAATACTTCTTTGCTGAAATTGTTTTCGTTACCTTTCTCAAAGGTGTTTTTAGTACGACTGATCCTTATGTAATCGTCGACGTTGTATTTATTTGTCGCGTCTAGGACAGCTACCATTTTTTTCCACTCTGCTGTGAGAGAGCTCGTTATTGTAAATTCTCGCGCGAGTTATGTTGGTGGTCGTGAGAGAGGCCGATCGCGGGTGATGGAACACACACTCACAACACTCAAACAAATAATCAACGTAAGTAGATTCAAATACTTTTTTATTCAGACACGTCCTTACAGCTTGGATGCCCGTCAGAGAGTGACCCGTCGCCGGTACGAGGGTAATATTTATAGTATTGATATTCTATTGTCTTTCTGCTATTGTCTTGGTCATCTTCTTTGTCGTCTAGGCCACAGATGCAGCTGCACGATGTTTAGTCTGTAGCATTTCCGTTGAAGTGATGAGGTGGTCGAGCTACCGATGGCTAAAGATGCTTGGAGGCTGAGTCACATAACTCGCGCGGCGATTGAATTGTACGAATTAACGCCCACAGGTTTCATTCTAATATCGCTGTGATAGGCGCAATTGTAGGCGTGAATAATTTTATCAACAACATCGTTGTAGCGTTTAGTGTTCATGCGGGTGAAATATCGCCACACACGTTCGCGTATTATTCTATTCAGTCTTTCTACTACACCGGCTTTGATGTCTGGATTTCGCGCAACTCAGAATTGAATATCGTGCTTCTTACGAAAACGAACGGGTTCAAAAGGTCGAACCCGTAAACTGCTTGCCTTTGTCCGATTGTAAACAGACAGGTACTCGGCCATTCGAGCGCTTAAGAAACTTTTCGAACGCCGGTTATGAGCGGTCTTTACACGAAGCGGTTCGACCCAAACGAATTTACTAAGTACATCCACGACGAATAGTAGGTAGCAGTGTCCCTCGTTGTAATCTTTTAGGCTCGTCAGTTGAATTAAATCGCACTCCCAGACGTCGTCAATGTTTGTTACGTTATAGCGCAGTCTTCGAAATTTTCGCTGTACAGGTCTACGAAGCGTGTAAGCATCTTGGTAACCGAGCCAATCGTAAATCCTCTTTTTCTCCTTTCCGGACAAGGTTTTACCTTTTTTATGCACACGTATGAGATTTCGTGCACCCGCGTACCCGACGTCGTGCGAGAGATCGTAGTATAGTTTATCGTAATTCATAATGTCTTTAAATTAAATTAAATTTTCATCCGGAGCCACGTCGGCGCTACACCCGCCGCTACCACTGCCATAGAGCTCCGCGTTATCTTTGGTGAACTCGCCGCGCCCGGCTCTCTATACCACTCTGCGTTCTTCAAGCGTCTTTTAGCTGTATTTAAGGGATATATCAGTATTTTCGCAATCTTTAAAACATTGGCATTGCCAATCAAATTATTAGGTGTGGCCGATGTTTTGATGAACTTGGCAAATTCTACTCGTCCTACGGGTGCCTCATCATTGTCGTCGTTTTTCTTTTTTACAGCATCATTTACCAATTCAATGATATTTGATCGTTCGATCTTTCGACCGTCTATCGAGATCGTTCCAGCGTTGTCTCACTTTAATCTGTCGGGCGCTACTGTTTTCCAATATCGTAGTAAAGGTCTAGCTTTTGGAGCATAAGTTTTGGGCAGGCTGTCCAAAATATCCTCATTCGAGAGCGGTGATAATATTGCGTCAATCTCATCCAACTCGCGTTCAGCGTCTCGTTCGTTGTTGCGTTCGTTTTCTTTAAAAAACAAATATCTACGAAAAACTTGCAAATAATTTAGATATGTTTCACTCGTTTTGTTTTATTTTTCGAATACAAAATATCGTGCATTTCTCCATCCAATCTCGAAAAATTATCGGCAGATGTTTGACTGCACCACTGTAGCTTGATTTTCGAGCTAATTTACGCAATACGAGTCTATGTCTTTCTAAACGTTTCTTGTCCGAATCTTTAAAAGTTCGATGTTTCCGTGCAAAATATTTAAAGCGCACTCACATATGAGGCATTTCACGTCAACTCTCCTAGTGCGGCGCCAAATAATGCTATTTCTAACTCATATTTGCAGTACTAAAATATACTTAAAAAAATATCCAATAGATGTTCTCGATGTATTTTTTCCTCAGTTTTCCAATGGTGTAAGCAGTTTTCTCAAAATTTTATATTTACACCTTTAAAAATTATAAAACGTCTTATATCTCAAAAAAGGTATTTTTAATATTTTTTTTCATGTTTTAGATGGAAAGCTGAGGATTTTTTACATAAAAAAACTTTTTTTCCAGAAAGTGCTCAAGATGTTTTCTTCGAGGAAAACGATGCGAAAGAGTAGGCTCATTGCCGTCGCCACGCACGGCGCAAGGTACAACGTGCAGACTTGTCTGCCCATTACCCTATTGGTGTTTTATCTTTTCTCTGCTTAATAATTTTTTTCTAAAATATTTGAAATTCAGAACTTAAAGATGTTTTCTTGAGTTTCAATCTATTTTCATCTATCGGAATAATAGCATGGTATTGTAAAGTTCCTGGTATAGATTTAGTCCCATGTAGCCTTGATTTTAGTTTCAAGACAGATTTTTTGTAAGATTCTTTACTGCTATAAAAGACCTTGGTTTCTTTGCAATAATTTTTAGCCCATGTGTACAGATCTTCTGGCGTTAAAATACGATTATAGTTAGAAAATTGTAGACTCGCTCGTTTTGCACCTCTTTTTAAGTTTGCACCTATGCCATCGCATGCACCAGGAACTTTACAATACCATGCTATTATTCCGATAGATGAAAATAGATTGAAACTCAAAAAAACATCTTTAAGTTCTGAATTTCAAATATTTCAGAAAAAAATTATTAAGCAGAGAAAAGATAAAAAACGAATGGGGTAATGGGCAGACAAGTCTGCACGCTGTACCTTGCGCCGTGCGAGGCGGCGGCGATGAGCCTACTCTTTCGCATCGTTTTTCTCGAAGAAAACATCTTGAGCACTTTCTGGAAAAAAAGTTTTTTTATGTAAAAAATCCTCAGCTTTCCATCTAAAACATGAAAAAAAATATTAAAAATACCGTTTTTGAGATATAAGACATTTTATAATTTTTAAAGGTGAAAATATAAAATTTTGAAAAAACTGCTTACACCATTAGAAAGCTGAGGAAAAAATACATCGAAAACATCTATTGGATATTTTTTTTAAGTATATTTTAGTACTGCAAATACAAGTTAGAAATAGCATGATTTGGCGTTCGCGCGCCGCGCTAGGCGAGTTGACGTGAAATGACTCATATACACTTTACTGCACGTTTGTAGATCGCTGTAAGCAGAGCTTTGCGTTGTTCATGGTCCACCTTGACTGAGCGCTAGTAAGAGTTCCGTGTTTTTTCTTGTAAAATCTAGTGGGCTTCGATGTTATCTCTGGCATTGCCCGTGTTCAACTGATGTTTCGAGAAAAATAAATTGTCTTTAAATACCGGCTACGCGTCTTATCATGTATACTTTGGAACGAAGACGTAGTGCGAGGGATCAATGAGAAATATACAACTGCGTACCCAAAATTCGTCGAGTGTACTCTCCGAAAGATGGAGAAACAGACAAGAGTGTGTATTTCTAGTGGAATCGAGATACGCCTCTTGTAGAAGTCTGGGATCCTCGGGATAGACTTGTCGACCGAGATGTTGTATTTGAGCGCGATCTCGCGGGTTCTGAAACAGCACTATATACTTTTGTTAGTATTTAGACTAATATCGCGTTGCGATTTCTCCTTGAGAAATATATTTTGCGTAATAAACACGACACTTATATTTTTGTGATGATTACCCTTGGTAAATACATCAAGAATCACATCGCACGACGATGATTCACGCATGAGATCCTTCTCACTGTTTGTCCTTCTCACTGTTGCTCGAGTAGTCACTCGGTGGCGGGAGACCCTCGCAGAATTCTAGTCTACCAGCAATTTTCGCGAGCTCAGTACAATACGTCTCTTGCCACTCGGCGTAATAAAATGCACGTCGCATAGTTGAAAAAGATGGGTGAGACACTTCTTGACGAATACTGTTTTACCGCATCCCGTAGGTCCACATACGCAACACGAAAAAGGCTGCTTCCATCGCGTATTCATTATCGAAACTGACGATCCAACATCGCATCACCGATATTTTATATCACAAAACCGCGGGCATTGACGGCGGGCGGCGCGGTCCGCACACACGCAGTTTAGTTGATTCCCATGTGTGGTGTGGTCGACACACACGCAGTTCAGCTGATTCGCGTGTATGGCCTGCGAGTCGCTTGCGGTGTTGATTCTTTACCGCTGAACAAGTGTGTGCCGAGCGTGAATAAGCCTAGCCACCGCGGTAATAAACTGATTTTCCCGCCGCCACACGCGCAAATTTTCTGGTTAAAGCGTATGTACGCGCGCGCTTAAGCCACCGCGATGATTATCAGCGCTGCAAATACGGGGAAAATAAAAAAAAATCGTGTAATTTTTAAGTGTGTGTTTTATTTACGGTTACATACATACATATCGCAAGTATTTTTTGTATAACCAAACGGTAGAGAGAGATTTTTCGAGATGTATCGTCTTTTCTTTAATACAACGCAACAAGTTTTAAATTCTTCAAGAGTTACAATTTCTTGTGTAGCTGTGCGCTATAGAATAAAATTTAATTTAATTTTACAATTTTCCTCATCTTTTCTTTTTTCAAAAGCATCTTCAACGAGAATTTTGATGCTATCAAAATTTATATTTAACGAGTTTATAAAATTCAACGTACTCTATGTTTTCACCACTAGGTTTGATTGCGCGAAAACCGTAAAATTTGGTGCCACGCATATTATCGTACTTATAAAACTACCAGGCGCGTAAAAGCTTAGTTCATCGGTCATTTCTTTTAAAAGATTTCCCAGAGGTGGCTCGTACTTGGTAGGATAATTGTGTCTTTTCTTCACAGATGACGGAATCAATGTCGCAGTACAAAATCCGATCTTCGAGATTTTCCATGTATTTGTGCAGCTCTAGTCTAGCTTGAGCGGTCGTATACGCAGCTATAACAACGTTGGTATTCGGGGCTAATACTACAGCCTCCTTGAGGAATTGCCAATTAACATACAATAATTATATCATCGTTTACAGGGTACTATATCGATGATCTCTTGATCGCGACAAAGTAAAAGGTTTAAAAGACCTTCGCGAGATTTTACAATTTCTGTTTGCTTTAAATTACTACTCTGTTCAAACTTGCCCCAAAATGAATTTAAGTAGAGTTTAGCTACTGTTCGCAATCCAGCGTTTTACTCGATTTTTTCACGTTCGATGTTTTTCAAGTGCGATGCCTTCGTCTCGTTGATACTCGTGTAAATACCGATATTTCGATGCCTCGTCCACGCACAAATCGGGCCAACCACTCACTTCTTGCTTTTTTTTTAAAAAAGTATTTATATATTCAGCAAAGAGATCAAAAAGACTTCCAAGTGCAGGGTGCTCATTTATGGAACTCTCTTTCTGCTGCAATTCTTCATCTACCATCACTCAGCAGGTTTAAGACTGCTTTGAGGAGATCCTTTCTCAACCTAGATTAGATTATTAAATATAGATTAAGCGACATGTGAGCCTGTCCTAATCCTGTATATCGTCTTATCCTAGTTTATTATCCTTTGTGTCATTATTCGAGTATGCATGTAATTTAAAGAAAGAATGGGGTGTGAATGCTCGCGCAGCCTCGCAGTAACTTGTTTGTAGACTATTTTGTATATAGATTTACATTTTAAAGGAATGACTTGATAGATTTTAAAGACTATATTCTTACTGTATTTGTAACTTATCTGTGATATTACTATTTTCTAGTTTTAAATGTATTTGACTAAACTTTAGATATAAGCATATCTGTGATATCGCAAAGCGAGAAAGAATGTACATTTATTAAGACTGATTTAAAAGACTAAATTTTGTAAAAAGTTACAAGTAAACATTATATCTATCTATCTATCTCTCTAGCAACACTACGATTTACTTCTACTTTCCCCTACACCTAACCCTTTCGTGCAATACCACGCACTTACCCCCACTACCCCCACCATCTAAAACTCTCGCGCAATACCACGCGCTCCCCGCACCACTCCTGTCTCTCCATAACTTACCATTCACTATTTATGCGGTTTTTGTTCTTACAAAACGTGTGGTTCCCTAACAATTATTGATAATTTTTTATATAAAAGTTACATTGTTATAAAGCAAGTCAATTTATAATATCCCTCCAAATTAAAGTTTATATGTATGTATATACAATTAAGCTTACAAATAGCATCGGTGAGATTACATATTTACGAGATTTTGCAAAGCTCTAATTTATCATTTACACAATTTTAATGAAATTCTACAACATAAAAGTGAAATTTTTTAGATACTTGCTGAGAGAATTAATTTTTATACTGAATATTTTTTTGTTATTAAATATTTATTAATAACTTTTAAGTTTCTTTACAGTATTCATTAAGTATTGATCAATATTGAAATTCGCTTGCGGGATAAAGTTTTCTTATAAATATATATTGAGGAATTCAAGTGGACATTAAGAAGGCAAATCATTTTAAACACAAAGCACATTTCAATTGTCTTAATTTATTTAAATTCACAAAAAAAATGAAATAGGCAATCATTTTTTAAGTCTATATTAACAATTATTCAATAAAATAAAATGACAATAATCATAAAAACTATCTAGAGAATTCTGTGTGTAATAATCGTTCAGTGTACGTGTTGTCGCGGTCGTATCTTTCAACTAAAACAAATAGTGTTATTGTAAGAGAAAGAATTTGAGCGGTGTGAATGTGTATGTACGTATTTGTATATTTCTTGAATGTAAGGTTCTTCATTTAATCCGGAACATTCCTCCCGCCTTCGCCAGTCCCTGACAAATAACAGTCTTCTGAAAAGTGGGCCGAATCGTTACCATTCGATCCAAGGGCCATTTGCAGGGTGGTTGCAGATTTGATCTTATAAGGCACAGATCTCCGACTTTAACTTCCGGCCGTTAAGTACGTCATTTTGGTCTCTGTTGCAACTCGTGCAAGTGCTCGGATGACAAACTCTTCCAAAAGTGTTCATATGTTTGCCTAAGCAGTGTCCAACAAGAAAGCTGAGATGTATTGTGAGCGTAGGCGTTACTTTTTATTTTAATATTAAATATATATATACTTTAAAGTAAATATTAAAACTAAAATGGTTCATTCTAATCCATCAATATTTTACTAGGTGAATTTTATTTTTATCAATAGATCATGTTTTATATTTCATTTAACTTAAATTGTTTACAAATTATGATTAAAGTAAGATTCGAAACATAAGAATTTATTGTCATTAAAATACTAATATTTTTTTATGTTTGGTTGCTGTGAAGAGCAGTTGTTTTGGAGCAACCTGCAAATCTACTTTCCAAGTCATTGTGCTGTATACAACTTTTATATTCATCGAAGCTGTTATGGTCTGGACATTATTATCATTGGTATAGTAACTTTTATTTCAGTTCTTAATTTAAAACGTTTTAAATAATTTGTGCTCAATACTTTCTATGGTTCACGAGTAACGTAAATATACAAAAAATATACTTAGATATGATTTAAAATTATTTTTTATAGTATATTGTATAGTATTGGGGGAAGAGTAGTAAATAGTTTGTGATGTTTGCAAGTCAAGAGACGTTTACTCACTGAACTATATTTACTGTTTAGATACATAGAATATTCGCTCACTCACACATGCGGATACAAGTGTATCATATTGTTGCGTACGATGCCGGTTTTCCGCCTTGTGCAGAGAGGCTTCCTTGAAGACTCGGGATATCGCGTCCGCTATTCCGTGCAGAGGAATGATTTGCCGCGTGCGCGAGGATAAGGTGGTTTTGATGGAAATAAAGATTGCGCTGCATATAAATTTAATGTAATTTATTGCAGGAGCAATATTAAAACTAAACTTACAAGAATTCGGGTTGTTAATAGAAGAAAACGGTAGACCGTTAGGCGCCGCGGTAGAAAATCAAGCGTGGTGTCGCGTACGTGTTCTGTAGTAGGTCGCGGCTAGAGCGGAAAAGACCGAGCTCGGGGCGCGAGAATCGTTTTTCTCACGCCGCAAGGCTCGCGAGCCGATAAGCGAGGGAGGGTATATGTCGCGATGACTGGTCGCAGCGAGACTCTGTGACGAGACTCGCGCCGTGCCAGTTAAGCACGACCTTTGACCCGGTCGGCGCTCATTTTGAATGAGTGGCCGCGACATACCGCCCGCCTCGTTGACCATTGGCGACGAAACCGCCATGAAAAAAATAGGAAAATAAAGATCTGAAAGTAGAGAAAATATTAGTGTAGTAGGTATAGTAGAGAATAGACATATAGATAAGCAGAAAAATAGTAAATAAAATAGATAGGAAACAAAAAGTATTAGATTTCTTGAGGTCTTGAACTGCCCGCCATGGGCGAACCTGGAGATGGTGGAGTAGGCGGCGTTGCATCCACTGGCAGTCGTATGACCTTTGCCAAAGTTCTGTGAAGAGTGGTAATAGCGGTGCACAGCGTTAGAACCCGGGTGAGTCCGTCAGGGCCCGAATGAAGCTGTGAAACTCACGCTAATGCCCACTTCGTAGGCGGCTACAGCTCGTCCGTGAGAAGAACTAGATCGCCCTCGAGAACTGTCGCTGATGGCTTCAGCCACTTTTGACGCTGCTGTAGGTGACGCAGCACCTCTGCTTGCCATCGATTCCAAAAATGGTTCCTCATGAGGGTCGCCCATCTATAGCGAGACACAGCTGCAACAGAGAAAAAATCTTCATATAGATGTGAGATCTGAGATTCTCAGCTGCTACAGGAAAGGCGGCTTGCTCATCTTGAGTGAGTTGCAGCATGGCTCGATTCGCCTGAAAGGGCGCACAGGCTGTGCCATAGACGACCGTACACATGCGGTAAGTCTGTAGAGCCTTCTGCGGAGAGTCTCGCCAAACTATTTGGAGCTAATCTCTGTCTCGTTCGTCCACAAGAAATTTCCTGAACATCTTGATGTCGGCGTTGAACACTGCTGGTAAAGGCGCCAGCGTGTGAGAACGTCTATGATGTCGGCTTGAAGCTTTTTACCTGTGTGAAGACGATCATTGAGAGAAACTCCGCTTTTCGTGGACTGTGAGGCATTGAAGACGACTCGAATTTTGCCAGATCCGTCGGGCTTGAAGACGGCGTGGTGAGGCATATAAACAGAAGCTGGAGGGGGAATCTGGCAGTCTGACACGGATTCCATGTGGCGAAGTTCCTTTATTTCCTCGATGAAGTTCACATAGGCCTTCTTCAGCTCAGGCTTGATCTCCATGCATCTCTTTACCTGAAGAAATTGTGCCTGTGCTGCACGTAAAGAATCTCCAAACACAGGAGGAGAGATAAATGGTAGGCGTAGAACAAATCTCCCACTAGGATCTCTGCGATGAGTCTTGCGGCAGTGTTTCTCACAGTCCAGCTCGATTTCCCAAAACTTCTGAATAAACTCATTCGTAGTTGAAGTGGTTGTGTGGAAGCGGCGCAAAGTCTGACCAGCACTGCTGGGAGCATGGATGGTAGCTGGTCCGGTCAAGATCCATCCTAGAACCGTCTCTTGGGCAATTGGCTGGCCAATGGCTCCTTTTCGCACACCTTGTAGTAATATTGCAGAATATACATCAGCATCCAGGATGCAGCAATACCCAATGGCTCGCAGTAGGCTGGATCTGCTAGGTCCAAGCCCTGTAGATGCGTCCAGCTTCCCTCTCTGCATCTCTCCCTTGTCAGGATTGAGGTTAGGTTGCCCAGTATCAGTGCTGAAAAACTCAAATTGAAATCAACTTGTTTTTTTGATCGAAGAATCACCTCAGTTAAGTATTTTGAGGTTATATTACCTGATCCTCCCACGCCACAGATGGATACTGAAGATTTCCTTTTGTTAAGAGAGAGGACTTGTGCCGTCTTCTCAGTGGGAAACGATCCCTCGGAGGCAGGGTCTATTAAGGTCCTCACAGCAATGGAGACTCTCTCGAAAGACTCCAGCACGACCCATGCGGTTGCCAGCAGGGTAACGTGCCCTTGCTTGGGCTTTGAAAACTGCAGTGGAGCGCTTACTTGAGTCCTGTGGGTAGATACCTTAGAGACATTAGCAGTAGAAGAGGTTGAAGAGTCCTTCTGCACCGTAGCAGCCGGAGATTGAGGTATGTGCAACTTCGTATGATGCCTTTCTTGGCAACCAGGAGTCGAGTAATGCCCTCTGGACCCACACTGAGCAACTTGATGTTTTGAACTGAGGCAGTTGTAGCACAGCCTGGCTTCCTGCACGTGTTCGCGCCTTTTGCTCGCATCGAAAGAGAGGAAGGATGGGCAGTAGCCGATGTACTGGCTGCCTCGACCCATGGTGCATCCACCACGTGTCTGGTTACTCCTTTAAGGAGTAGACTCCGCTGGAGAAGAGCTGTGGAATGCAGAAAGCAACTTATTAGGCCTAGCAACACCCTTGATAGGCTGTAGCTTGTGCTGAGGAGATTGTGGTTTGGAGACTTCGAGAGAGCTAGCTCATTCTCCAAGAAATCTGACATCTGCTGGTAGGTAGAGAAGCCAACAGTTCCCTCGAGAGATTTCTCCCAGTCCCTGGTAGAAGGGTTCAGACGAGAGGATGATATCTCTACAAACCAGTCTATATCCAAAAAAGTTTATATGAGAAAAAATTCATGTTTTTTTTATGCTCTACAACTTTTACATGTAACACTTTTATGACAAATTAATAGTTTTATTGATTAAGACCAAAAAGGTCGCTCCTAGCAATAAATGTTAAATAGAAAAAAATTTAGTTTTTTGCACTTTACAAGTTTTATATTTAACACTTTAATGAGAAATTAATATTTTTAATGTTAATGCCTAAAATGCGATCATTTTTTAGCTAATTTAAGCATTTTCTACTGTTATTTTGAATCGAATCGCTCCTAGTAAAAAATGTTTAATACAGAAAAGTTTTATTTTTCGTACTCTACAAGTTTTGTATTAATACTTTTATGAGAAATTAATATATTCGATGCTAAAGCTCAATAAGAGATCTTTTTTAGCATTTACCACCGTTTTACCACTGTTATTTTGGAAGGAATTGATTTTAGAGAAAAGTGTTCAAAAGAAAAAAGTTGTATTTCTTTTAGGTCTTGCACTTGTCTATTTATACTCTACGAAAATTTTTTTTTCATATTATAGCTAAAAAACAGTTTTTCGAAAATCTTAAAGGGTGTACCATTTCGAAGCCTTACGACGGATATGGCCTAAAATATTAACGTTTCTTATCTACAATACAATGATTTAACTCTCAAAGTTTCGGCCCGATCAGTCAAAAATTCATGGAGAAAATTTGTTCACAAAAATAGTTAAACACATTTTGCGATGACGAACATATAAGGCGCTGCCATGTAGCGGTCGTCTCTAAAAATCGATTCATTATTAACTTTTAAATAAAAGAATTTGCTAATTTAAATTAATGAAATTTGTAAGATCAATTCAGAAATTGTAAAGTACTATTTTCATAATTTTGGGTATTCAAATAAAGTTTCCAATTTATAATTGCCAATTTAAATTAAAGAAAGTTGTGAAATTAATTTAGAAATTGTTAAGTACTTTTTTTCTTAATTTTACATAGTTATTATTAATTCTTAATAAGTACCAAAATAATAAAATGAATTTCATCTTTGCAATGGTGCCTTACTAAGAATAATAGACGGGCTACCAAGTATGTTCATATAATTATTTGTTAAGATTAAAGATATTTTATGAAATTGTGAACGTGTCGTTCTGGACGAGGCGTATTATCTTCGAAACTGTTTGCAGCTTATAATATTAGAACTCTGGCAGTTTTAACTGCTGCGTCATTGAGATAGAAGTTCAAATTAAATGTCGATTGGGTCAATTGAGTGTTTTATATGACAGTTTGCCCTGCTTCCTTAACACAACGATGGGAGAGAGAAGTTCAAACTAAATGTCGAAGGGGTTAGTTGAGTGTTTTATGTGACAGTTTACCCTGCTTCCTTAACGCAACAACGGGAGAGAGAAGTTCAAATTCAACATCGAAGGGGTAAATTGAGTGTTTTATATACCTTGGAACATCAAAGGACATTAGTGAAAACAAATTATCCAAATTAGGTGTTGTTATAACTACATACAATCTAAATGCACAAGAATAGGAGCTTATGTTGTACCCAAGAAGAATAAGGATTCAAGGTTATTCAAGATAATAACACAGCCCCACAAAAAAAATTCAAAGTCCCAAAAACTTGACCATGGTAGTTATACATTTTTGGGGTCGCTGATTCCGAATCCGGGATTAGTTTAACCCCATCGGATCTTGGTCAAGGTCATTTCAAGGTCAAATGTACAAAATTAGCGGTAACCAAGGTTTAACAGTATATAAATATGATTTTGGGGTCGCTGAATCCGAATCCGTGGTCCGTTTGACCCCATCACCTCAGGGTTAAGGTCATGTCAAAGTCAAATGTACAAAATTAGCGGCAACCCTGGTTTAACATTTCATACATATGTTTTTGGGGTTGCTGAATCCGAATCCGTGGTCCGTTTGACCCCATCACCTCAGGGTCAAGGTCATGTCAAGGTCAAATATACCAAATTAGCGGCAAGCAAGGTTTAATAGTACATACATATGTTTTTGGGGTCGCTGAATCCGAGTGCGTGGTACGTTCGACCCCATGGCACAGTAGCCGGAAACGTAAAAAAATGCATTAAATTCTAAACCCTAAACCCTTAAACCCTTAAACCCTAAACCCTAAGCCCTAAACGCTTAAACCCTTAAATCCTAAACCCTAAACCCTTAGTTAGGTGTATTCAAATTTGTTAGAAATATATGCAATTCAATAAAATACCCATAAAAATTTCAAGCCCATTACTCTTTTTTATGGTAACGAACTATTTTTTTGTCAAATGATCTACGAAGTGGATTACGCTTCCGCTTTTTCGATGTTGATGGTAGATCTCGTTTCCACGACGAACAGTAATCTGCTAACATATTTATGTCCCATCTTCCTTGGAACCTACGCTCCATTTCCTTCATATCTTGGCGAAATCTCTCTCCCTGCTCTTCGCTGTAATCACCTAGGTTTTCTGGAAACTCATCTATATGGGAATATAAAAAGTGTAATTTTAGATTCATTAAGCAGCCTTGATTTTCGTTACTATTTACTAAATTATTACGATTTGTTGGTAATTTTGGCTCTTAAGATTTCCAAGAAAATTTTTAATTGCCTCCTTGAAACATAACCATGCTTCTTTCTCTGTATGATTCATTTTCGTAACAAAAATTTCATCATTTATCATCCTACGAATCTGAGGGCCATCGAAAATTCCTTCATTTACTTTGGCGTCACTTAATTTCGGAAACTGACTTCGCAGATTTAAAGCAGTAACAATCTTTGTCTAAAGATTTTACCCATTGTTTCATAAGTCCCAATTTAATGTGCAGAGGTGGTATTAGAATTTTTGATGGATCAACAAGTGGCTTTTCTTTTATATTCTTAGAATCCGGTTCGAACGTTTTTCTTAGGGGCCAGAGACTCTTTATGTAATGATTGTTTCTATCCCTACTATCCCATTCACATAAATATCAAGGATATTTTGCGAATCCCGATTGTTGCTCTAAAAGTATTGTTATGATTTAAAGATCCCCCAATATTTGCCATTTATGATCATTGTATTTTATTCGGTTTAATATTACTTCCATGTTACAGTACTTTTCATCCAGTATTCCGAATATCTTATGGGAATGGCTGCATAAACATTTGTATTGTGTAATAGAACAGCTTTTAAACTTCTCTTTAACGAATCGATGAACAATCTCCACTCGTTGGGTTTGTAACATCCATGTTTAAAGCGATTCATCAACCCAACTATATCTTTGTAGTACACTAAGGAAAATTCTTCATCGTAAGAGAAATATCACGACATTCATTATCTCTGTCTCGGTAGTAAGAAACTTTAATTTTTCCAGCTTTATTAGTACTTTGTTTTAGCCATGAAGCCAAGTACTCTGCCCCATCTTTTGGTAGGGCCAAATCGCTTATGGGATCATTCACTTTTTCTCTTGTAAGTGGACCTTTTTCGTTCTTAGCATTATAGGGGGTGTATTCCTCGTCACTTGTATCACTCGTACTAGCAACGTTACTGTCTTCATCAGGCGATTTTTCTTTTTCCGCAATAACATCTTCTTCAGGTTCTCTCTCCATTTCTTCTTCTACGATTTCATCTTTATCATGACTTTCTAAATTTTGCTCAACATCCATACTTTCACTTGTGCAGATATCCTCTGAATCTTCTCTTTCATCAATTCGCCATTCATATATAGGTTTCGTAACACTTTCAACGTTAGCGTAATTAATTTGCGACTTATTACTACTATTAACTTCATGCAAATTTGTATTACCAAAATAACAATCTTCGTTCCCAAAAGGTTCCTTCCATATCGTAGGCACTTTCATTTTTACTTCAATATTAAGATTTTTCCCAATTTATAGCATTTTCCTACATAAGGCGCATATGATTTTAGGAACCCAATCAATTTCATCATTTTTCATTTCTAAGTCAAACATTTTCTCATACTGCTTTTTAATATTTTGACTGATTTTTCTTCTGTTTTTTGGAGTCTCACTCTTGCTACAAATGTAGCAAAAACTATCCCGTTTCCTTGTAACTTTAGACCCTGCGGTAGCCAAGCTGTCCACTACTGCAGGGCTGTGGTTGCTTGATGACGATTGCGGGCTCGGTTTCTCACTCTCAAGAATTCATTGTTTATATCCACCCCAGGGTACCTCCACGTGGTGACGACGGGCAACGGAATTTTCTGTTTCCTTTTTTTTCTTCCGGCAGATTCCCTAGATGAAGGCGTTCATGCCGTCATGGCGGTTACAGACAGTGTATTCTTTACTATGCAGCAGGGTTTCGGATGCCCAGTAGCAGCGGCGGATGGTCAGGGTGAGCAAGCCGGCCCGCAGGCGTCGTCATCAAGCGACCGCAGCTCTTCGTTAGTGGGAAACTTGGCTTTCGAAGAGTATAATGCTACAAGAATTTATCCCTTCAGGTCTGGCGACCAAGAATGTAGATTAGCAAATCGTGATAGTTTTTGTTACATCTGTAGCAAGTATGAGACCCCAAAAAATAGAAGAAAAATCAGTCAACATATTAAAAAGCAGTATGAGAAAATATTTGATTTAGAAATGAAAAATGATGAAATTGGTTGGGTTCCTAAAATCATATGCGCCTTATGTAGGAAAATGCTACAAATTGACAAAAATGGTAATATTGAAGTAAAAATGAAAGTGCCTACGATATGGAAGGAACCTTGTGGGAAAGAAGATTGTTATTTTTGTAATGCAAATTTGCATTGAGTTAATAGTACTAACAAGTCGCAAATTAATTACGCTAACGTTGAAAGTGTTACAAAACCTATATATGAATCGCCAATTGATGAAAGAGAAGATTCAGAGGATATCTGCACAAGTGAAAGTATGGATGTTGCGCAAAATTTAGAAAGACATGATAAAGATGAAAACGTAGAAGAAGAAATGGAGAGAGAACCTGAAGATGTCATTGTGGAAAAAATCGCCTGATGAAGAGAGTAAAGTTGCTAGTACGAGTGATGCAAGTGATGAGCAATACACCCCCTATAATGCTAAGAACGAAAAAGGTCCACTTACACAAGAAAAAGTGAATGATCTCATACGCGATTTGGCCCTACCAAAAGATGGGGCAGAGTACTTGGCTTTATAACTGACACAAAATACTAATGGAGCTGGAAAAATTAAAGTTTCTTACTACCGAGACAAGGTCTATCGTAATTATTTCTCTTACGATGAAGAATTTTCCTTAGTGTACTACAAAGATATAGTTGGGTTGATGAATCGCTTTAAACATGGATGTTACAAACCCAGCGAGTGGAGATTGTTCATCGATTCGTCGAAGAGAAGTTTAAAAGCTTTTCTATTACACAATACAAATGTTTATGCAGCCATTCCCATAGGATATTCGGTAATACTGGATGAAAAGTATTGTAACATGGAAGTAATATTAAACCGAATAAAATACAATGATCATAAATGGCAAATATGTGGGGATCTTAAAATCATAACAATACTTTTAGGGCAACAATCGAGATTCACAAAATATCCTTGCTATTTATGTGAATGGGATAGTAGTGATAGAAACAATCATTACATAAAGAGTCTCTGGCCCCTAAGAAAAACGTTTGAACCGGGTTCTAAGAATATAAAAGAAAAGCCACTTGTTGATCCATCAAAAATTCTGATACCACATCTGCACATTAAATTGGGACTTATGAAACAAAAGGTAAAATCATTAGACACAGATGGTAACTGCTTTATGTATCTGCGAAGTCAGTTTCCTGAATTAAGTGATGCTAAACTAAATGAAAGAATTTTCGATGGCCCTCAGATTCGTAAGATGATAAATGATAAAATTTTTGTTACAAAGAAGCAATTAAAAATTTTCTTGGAAATCATAAGAGCCAAAATTACCAACAAATAGTACTAAATTTAGTAAATAGTTACGAAAATCAAGGCTGCTTAATGAATATTAAATTACACTTTTTATATTCCCGTATAGATGAGTTTCCAGAGAACCTAGGTGATTACAGCAAAGAGCAGGGAGAGAGATTTCACCAAGATATGAAGGAAATGGAGCGTAGGTACCAAGGAAGATGGGACATAAATATGTTAGCAGATTACTGTTGGTCGTTGAAACGAGATCTACCATCAACATCGACAAAGCGGAAGCGTAATCCACTTCGTAGATCATTTGACAATAAAATAGTTCTTTACCATAAAAAAGAGTAATGGGCTTGAAATTTTTATGGGTATTTTATTGAATTGCATATACTTCTAACCAATTTGAATGTACCTTACTAAGGGTTTAGGGCTTAGGGGTTTAGGATTTAAGGGTTCGGATTCAGCGACCCCAAAAACATATGTATGTACTGTTAAACCTTGCTTACCGCTAATTTTGTACATTTGACCTTGACATGACTTTGACCAAGATCCGATGGGGTTGGGTTGGGTTTAACTGATCCCGGATTCGGAATCAGTGACCCTAAAAACATATAACTACCATGGTCAAGTTTTTGGAACTTTCAATTTTTTTTTTGTGGGGCTGTGTAATTAATGGAGATTTTCGTCGTCGAAATTTTCGGCTAAGCAGGTTCTTCGGAATTAGTGTAGGCAAAGGAGACGGCATCTTGATTTACATTACCATATATATCTATAAATATATGCGTGGATATTAGTAGATAACGCTTTTTTTGTTGAATTTTGAAAAAAATGCTCTATCACCAGTTTGGTAATATTGGAAATATTATGTTATTTCATTTTCATCAAATTACGACCGTAATTGACGGAGATTTTTATTAAACCGTAATCACGTAATGTTTTTGATTTCTAAAAATATGTTGAGCAAGTACTTACAAATTTGTTCAACATATGACTTCAATTTTTTCTATAAAACACAATTTTATAAAACTTAACTTAACTTATTTTAAAATGAAGTATATTTACAGCTTGTGCCGTATAATTCTTACAAAATTGACCAATACGAAGCTTACACTAAAAATAATGCACTTTTCTGAATATCACCTACATAATAAATTTATAAAAATTAGAGGATACTTAAAATACTTTTCGGAATTAAACTTGAATTAAAAAACTATCTTAAAAATTACCTAACTGTTACCTAACTGTACAATAACTAAATAATTTTCAATAAATTAATTTTTCTTTAATCACAAGAAATAAGTTTACAATCTGACATAACTAAAAATTAATCGATGAGGTTATGGCCACTAACCTCAAATGACAAGCGAGAGCGCCACGAGCGCACTAATACTCAAGCATATATATACATCCAGTCACCAACACAAAGCGTAATTACACCTACCGCCGTCAAAAAAGCAGCCGCCGCCGCCGCCGCGCCGTACGAGCCACGCAACACCTCTGAGTGTGAGAGATAGGTAGATGGATAGATAACTCTTTATTTTACTATTATTAAAACATTAAAACACAGTCATTACATTAAGCATTATAAGTATATATAAATAAATCATTCTTTGGTATCTATCACGTAGTACATATAAAATAAAACAATGCAGATAATGTTTTGTTAGCGCTGGCCAAAATTCACTGAAAAGCGTCAGCAACACTTTTTGCACTCTTGGTCACAATAGGTTCAATTTATGCATACTTGCTAAGAACATCGATGACTGTGAGAAGGTAGATGTAGCCATCGATGTAAGAGCTTATCGATCTCACGTCCATTAAGTCGACTACCCACACATCGTCAAAATTGCAAACGTTATAGGACCTTAGAGGAAATCGATGTCTCACTTGCTTGTGTATGTTGTGAGGATCTTGATCTTCGAGCCAATCAATTACGTTTTTTCTATGATATTTTTTGCGTGTAGCTTGTAAAATCTGCACCGGCAAATCTGCACTGCTGCGGGAGGCCATAATAAAACTGCTCAAGCATTGATTTTTTTTTCTGACAACGCTCATCGGGTGGTGTTTCCGGAGCTAGCATTCGTGAGAAAACCAGTTTGTCCAGTATACGATCAGCCTTTCGACGATTATTCTTTTTCTTGTCGATGTACGCTAGATCGTACTCCTGACAGGCATCGTCCAGAGGATTGATCCCCACCTCATCACGTTCTAGTCGTTCCGCCAGTTTCGTGCTCGGTCCACAAAATTTATAACCGGGAACGTGCATCTCAAACGGCATCAAATCTATCAAAGAGATAGCCAAACGGTCGCGAGATAACGTCCCAGTACACTTCAGTTGTCGCGAAAGATGTGGAACTTGACTGAGATCGCGCAAATTTCTAAATAACGCGATGTACTGCGTATGCAGCGATATGCCACCCCTGAGGAAAGATATTCTGCCTGATAATATGACACTAAGATTATTATGATTATGATTATTTTGTAAAGAGATTGGTGATCGGACCGCCAGAGGATTCATGCATAATATCGTCGATAATGATCAGCTTGGGTCTTTGTTATAACAGTTACTGGAGAAATCCAGCCTAACGGGTCAAAGATGCGTGCGATGCGGGAAAGGAAACATCTTTTCGTTATTGGATCAGTAGGAGCCTTATCTTCTAAATGGAAACAAAAATAATCACCGGTGACATGCCAAGTAATACCTAATACCGGGATTAAAGAATCAGAACAGAACAACGTTATTTTATCTTCTGTTAACATGTTGTCGGGTAACATTGAAAGTGTTTAAGTATTATTCGAGCACCATTTTCTTAGGTTCATCTGAGCCTTGCTGAAAAGGTTAACTAAATCAGAAACTTTTGCCTTGGTCTCTGTAAGTGTGTGTGCTCCTGCCAGCACGTTATCAGAATACATCTCATTTCTGACTACATCAGCAGCTACGGGGTGTTCTTGCTCGTGTTTACTCGCTATCTGTAATAGGACGCGAATTGCTAAATACAAAGAGCAAGTCAAACCATAATGACTGTGTTAAGAACACACGTCAGGATGATCTCTGCACCGTTAAAGCGCCAGAGAATGGTCAGGAATTTCCTATCTCTTGGATCAATACCTATCTGTCTGAACATCTTTTCGATGTCTGCTGAGAGAGCAATTTTGTAGTTTCGAATTGAACATACTAAATCCACAGGATGTCTCAACAAATTTGGTCCACTATACAACAGATCATTCAACGATTTATCCGAATTGAATTTGCTAGACCAATTGAAGACCGTACGCAATCTAGTGGTAGAGCTATTCTCCTTCCATACACCTTGGTGTAGTAGAAAAAAGTGTTTTGAACTAGAAGAAGGCTCGACTCCTTCTATTGTGGCCATATGTCCTAAATCTAAATACTCCTTCATAAACATTTTATACTCCGCCTCAAGTCTTTCATCCTTTTGGAACTTCACTTCTAGACGTTTCAGTGCGCTTAGTGCGTGTAAGTAGTATATATTTGCTTCGATTACATATTGCTCATCTCTCTAGGGCAGTCTTACGGTATAGCGACCTTCGTTATCTCTACAGGTAGTTTTAATGACAAGATTCTCACACGCTTTTTCTCCTTTCGTATAAAAATTTTTAGAGGGATGGGTATATAAGGAGGCTAAGCATGCTTTCAATTGTTCAGTCCCTGAGGAGGAGCCGGAGCAGGCTCGAAACGTCGGGCATGTTTGGGTGGTGGCGGGCGGTCAGATTGTCCTTTACTAATAAATGTTTATTTCAGGGTTAAATATAAGTTTATTTCAGATTCTTTGGGGGTGATTGTAAACAAGGGCAATCTGATTGCCCATGAATATTGATTAGACTTTAAGACCGATAGAAAGATCTTTGTCAGTTTAAAATTCTAGTATTTAACAAGATAAATGAAGTTGAAATTTTGAGTGTAATTTATGAACATCTTAATATTAGTCTCATCGCAATAAGCAGTTTGTGTTAAACAATTGAACGTTAATAGTACCTTGATTTTTACTAATTTTTGACAGCGAGAGTACCTTAAAAGAAAAAAAAACTAAAATTTACTTTTAATTGCAAGAAGTTTTTTAAAGGAAACGTGGAACGATACTCATCCAATACAATACTCAAAACCAAATCTTGCTTCAAAGTAGATACTGCTATTGAAGTTGTGATGCTACAGGTAGTTGCAAGCGACATAACGTCTAAGTCGCGCTGCGTCTCGTTGATTGTGCTGCCTGCAGTTTTATTCCTCACCGCCTTCCCATCGTAGGCAATTCCGTCGAAGCATCCCCTCGCTCGTCGTGAAATAGATGCGTAGTGACTGACTCCCGTTTCTGGTCACGCCAACACGTGGTCGGGTGCGTTTGACGCTGTGTGTGAGATAAAGGCAGCTGCTTGCCGTTTTCGTATGCCGCTCCGCTCTTGCGACCGTCCTAGCTTCCTTTGTGTGTCTCGGCTAGGCTAACTTGATTTTTTGTCTCGGACTGGGGCTGGTGCTTCAGCAGGTTGCGGAGGTAGAGGAAAACATACTCTGAGTTGATCAGCGTGCGAGATGTCGGCCGGCGTCCCGCGCTCTCAAGCACGTTGTCCAAAAATGGTGGGGACGGTCACGCCTCGTGGCTACGCTTTGTAGTCCGCTCGTACCGTGCTCCACTGGTCGAGTCTTGGAGTGCGTGTACCTCCACCTTTTCGAGCGACAGGTTTCCAGTACTATACCCTGTGCTTCATAATGCACATACCTTGATAGTTGCCTCTAGTGCACTCCGACCGATCTGGCTCGAAGGACCACTTTTATGTTGTTGAATTTATTAACGTGGGTTTTACTTTAATATGATGATCGGCTAGTAGGGCAGTAAAGGAACGAGCACTTGGAAGTAATTCAGATTTATTATAAAGCACTTGAAGTTACAGGTTGGCGCCATGTCTCGCTGTTCCACTCCATGCAGAAGGTGTTGTTGGTTGAGTAGTCGGGGACCAAGAGAGCGAGAGCGCGGCGCTATACCTCGCGCGCCGCGATGTTCGAGTCACACATGTGCACACAGCATACTTTACAGCGCCCTCATGGGATAATTAGTCATCACGTATTCGTGAAATCACACCGCGAAGGACAGCGTATACACTAGCTTCCTTTTCACTCTCTCGGTTACATAATCATATTCTACATTTTTTCTTTGCTTCTCATATTCGCAACACGTATGTTTATATTTTTAAAAAGTGATTGTTGACGAGCCAAGTATTTTTAACTCTGCTCCTTGCTTTGCTTTTGAAAGTCGGCACGAGGCATCGACGCCTTACATTGGATGTACTTACACGTGCATCTTAAAACAGTTAATGTACGCCGAAACAACAAAAGTCTTATCTGTCTGATCTCCGAGACACCCTGTACTCTCTCTCTCTCTCTCTCTCTCCCTCTCCCTCTCCATATCCCTCTCCCTCTCCCTCTCCCTCTCTCTCTCTCCCTCTCCCTCTCCATATCCCTCTCCCTCTCCCTCTCCCTCTCTCTCTCTCTCTCTCTCTCTGGTAAGTTTCCGGCTCACAGGCCTTCACCTCGCTCTTGCTGCCGAGCTTTTGTACTGCTGCCTGCCTGCCTTTGGGCGTTTTGTTGCAGGCTACTTGCGTGCGCCTATATGCAAGCCATCATCTCCACTGTTCTCATCACTGCGGGTGCTGTGCTTGTGTCGTTCTGCAGTGTTTTTTGTTTGGCTGGAGATTCGACTTTCTAACAACATCGGCGACATTTTCTGAGGTGGTTTCTGTTCATGTCCGATTACTACTTGGCAGGTGCGTGATTGCATAAAGTGTATACATATAAACTTGCTCGCTCTACTAGTCTGTGCCCCTCTTCGCGGCCGAAATTTTTAATTTTTCCCGTAAGAGGGCAGCTCTAAATAAATTAAATTAATTAACATGGAACCACAGTGTTGTGGCTGTATAACTGTAAAGTTGATGCCAATAAAAAATTACTATACTATACTATACTAATTAACATGGAGCAGAAAAAGTCCTGCCAAATCTGCAATAGACACTCATGCAATGATCTAGCACTGATCAAGTATGCCAGGTGCCGGAGTGGTCATGCCTCGTGTATGAACTCTGTTAAATCGAAACAGACGAAAAAATTTTTCACTGTCTGCTCAGAAAGTCGCGCTAAAAGTAACTCAAGCGCCAACGCGAGCATAAATATAGCGACAATGTCAAAGGCCGTCAGCCTGAGCACGAGTGGGAACGAGAGAGAGAGAGAGAGAGAGAGAGCCACAGACTGAGCGAGCAAGTGTGTGCAATAACACGCGCGCGTGCGAGGAGCCGCAGCTCCCACCTAAGCACTCGCCGCCTGCCCCTCTACTCGACAGCGGCAGCAATAGCAGCCAGAGTGGGGAAAATACAGGCGTACTGCACGGTGTGCGGCAGGTTGCCGGCGTGCGGGCGCCTCTAACGTCTTCGGCCGGTGTGTGACTGGTTGACGTAGTGCAGGCGCACGAAGTATCTTCGGCCGGCGTACATCGGGTTGCCGATGTGAAGGAGTCAACTACTCCTCTTTATACCTCTACGCCGGCTAGGATCGACCTCAAGAACAACATACCTGATATTTCCGCCGTACACACTTGTGTATCATCGACCATGGTCGATCTTATTGGTGCGCAATTTGAACTAATTGGCAGAACATTGGCCGATTACCAGACTCGGATTGAGAGGAGGCTTGATAGCGCTGCTCTAAACCATCCAGCTGACACACCAGCAGTGAAGCAGCTGGTGGGTGATCTTTGCTTACAGGTCTCGTCTCTTGAGCGAAAATTGGACTTGCAGGCATCCCAGCTGGAGGGCCTGCATAATGAACGGCTAATGTTACTACAGGAAAACTCTGCTTTAAAGGATCAAGTAAACTCCCTTTTGTGCAAGATATCGGCCGTGGTCGATGAAGTCTCACTTTTAACAAAACGGCCAAATAGTAATTTAGTTAATAATGACGTTAATGATAATGAATATAACGAGACACGGGTTTTTGTCTCTTTAGGCACCGGAACAAAATCCCCACCGTCTCGCGGTCCCCTTCAGGATGGCTATGCCGCGGGCTGTGAACTACTAATAAACGGTATTGTTGAAGAAAATTGTACAGATGTTAATGTCGAAAATATTACGTTTGCAGTACTCGGCACTGTCCTCCCTACACTTAAAAGGGAGGAAGTCATTGGTATCCGCGTGCTTCAGTCTCGGGGAGTGAGCGGCGGACGGGGAGAGGAGCCTGGAAATGGCGCGGTCTCGAGATCGAGGCGACCGCCGTCTTGTGCGGTTCGCCTCACCAACAAAAAGCGTGTTTTCGACATTCTTCGCGCTAAGCGCTCTTTCTCTAACAACTACCTCACCACCAAGGATATTAAATCATCTCCTCTTGGCTTTGAGTCTGTGAGCCGCTTGCCAGATCGTAAGATCTTTATTAACGAATTATTACAGCCGGAAGTGTACAGGGAATTTTTAAGCTTAAAGCAATTAGCGTCAAGTCTTGGCTTCAGATACGTCTGGCATAGTGGTGGCAGATTCTTGGTCAGGAGGAAGGGTGGTGAGCGCGCGCATACTTTCGCCTCCGCTGCAGACCTGCGGATTATTGCCGATGTCTACTGTAGAGGACATGGACGCTCCATTCCTCAAAATCATGCTTTCTCAACGTAAATTCCATTAGAGCTGACATTGAGCAAGTCCGTCAATTTCTTCGCGATAATCCGTCCTATCACCTGTTCGGAATCACCGAGTCGTGGCTTGGCCCAGTTGTCGATGATCGACTCATTCAAATCGATGGGTTTAGTGTATTACGTCAGGATCGAAATGTTAATGGTGGTGGTGTTGCCCTTTATATTCGTAATGATTATAAAGCCAAAGTACTTGCTACATCCAACAGCACTAGACCTGGTAGGCTAGGTATTTCCGAATTTATTTTTTGTGAGGTTCAGAAGGGTAGCACCAGACCAATCCTTGTGGGTGTTATTTATCGCCCGCCCAAAGTGGCCTTTAATAGTGATCCGGACTTTCTCAGTTCGCTTCGAGAACTTAGTGGTAATTACAGCCACAAGTTAATTATGGGTGATCTGAATGCTGATCTGTTGTCGACGACTGGTGATTCTGAGTTCGTGCAACGCTTAGCTGACGAACTTTCAGTTAAGATCATCCAGCACGGCTCGACGCACCATACCGATGCATCTCACACATGGATCGACATAATTTTTGTGCACGATAACGCAGCAGGCACAATATCATTGATGCTACCATTGACATTCAATTGGTATCGCCTCCCAAGGAAACTTTCAGTTGTAGAAATTATAATAATATAAACTCGGTGGAGCTCAGTGAGTTCTTGTGCCGCTGTGATTGGTCGTTGCTTTCTCAAAATACCTTAGATTCTGACTTTGACATAAATGGGGCACTTGAATGTCTTAGTGTCAATCTATTGGAGGCTATAAATGAACTTGCCCCGTTAAAAACTGTAATTCCTCGTAGAGGAAAAGCCCCATGGATTGGCACTGAGCTTCAGCTACTCAACAACAAACGTAACACCACGCATGGGCGGTATAAAAGGACTGGGAGTACCGTTCTGCTGGACGAATTTCTTCATGTACGCAAAGAGGTCGAGGTGCGCATGGATCAAGAGCATACCTCCTTTCTTAGTAACCAGCTTTCTGACGCTCTTGATCATGGAAAGGATATTTTGAGGGAAATGCGTAATCTTGGCCTCCTACCCAAAAGCAAGGAGGAGCTACATGATTTCACCCCAGAAGAGCTCAACACACACTTTGCGGGGGTGTCAATCGCGCCCAATGAGGATATAGATAGCATATTAAACATCATACAGTCTGCATCTGATGATGGTTTTACATTTCATCCAGTTACTTTTCCGGATGTAGTTCTCGCCATTTCTCATTTTACATCTCAGGCGAGGGGTGTAGATGACATACCGCATAGTGTTGTGGTGAAGTCTCTGCCAGTGTTGGGGAATTATATAGTCCGTTTATTTAACTCCTCCTTTGCTCAGGGAGTCTTCCCGAGTGCTTGGAAACGGGCGCAGTTAGTGGCCTTAAAAAAGATTTCCACCCCATCTTCAGCTTCTGATTTTCGTCCTATTGCCTTACTGTGCTTCCTCTCCAAGGTACTCGAGAAGATTGCACACTCCCAAATCACCAACTATCTCTCCAGGACCGGCATTCTCGATCCTTTGCAAGCAGGGTTCAGACAG
>UELU01106360.1:0-11008 GCA_900490025.1 Megastigmus dorsalis
GAGCATCGCTCGCTCGCTTCGACTCGCTTACTCGAGGGTGCGCAGGACGACAAGTGTGTGCGCGTGTGTACACACACACACACCATCCATATATATATATATACATATAGCGCTGCAGCGATAGCTTCCTTGGAAATTAACTGACAAGTGTGCGTGCGTGGGTGTGTGGGTGCGCGTGGGTTGGCCGGACGCGGACCAAGTAAGCTGGCCAAGAAGGAGCAGCTATATTATACTATATATGTGTGTGTGTGTGTGCGTGTGTGTACGGGGAGGAAAGAGAGATCGATGGGAACGCGCGCCGGGACGGACTGCTGGTTGCAGAGAGTTAAGGCGGTGACGAACCCGGAAGTAGGTGCGACCTATGCGCGCGTTGTCTTCCTTCTCCTCCTCGTGCGACTCTTTATACTCGACGAACGACTCGATCGTTGTTGTTGTAAATACCATGTCTCTGTCTCTCTCGCTGTGTGTTGTTTTATCGTATGCGCACTGGGTGGTTGCAGCGAAATATACTTTATATGCGTATGTGCCAGCCGAGGGCTGGAGCTTTGAGGTGTTTCTTCGCGGCGCGTCTCGTGAAACCTTCGTGCACCTATATATATATGCGTGCACGTTGATTTTCTGAGTTGTTACATAGTCACGTTAAAGAAGTTACCTATTCATCGTTATAGCCTTGGCCGTTTATCCATGCGAATTGAACCGACTGAGATTCGTTCTCCAAGTGTATACAAGCAGCTGATTTGAATTTGGCGAGTGTAGCGCTCGACGTTATTCGAAGTACTCGATTCGACGCGGCCAAAAATTCATATTCGTGCACGTTTCAAGAGGAACACAGAGCTGAGTACTCGAAAAAGGAATTTGCACGATTAATAAATAATATCCCGAACAACAAACGTGTAAGAATTTCATTCGCGGCGTCAAATTGACTCCAAAGGCGGTGCAGATATATGCGGATATACATACGCCGAGAGAGAGAGAGAGAGAACGCGCGAAAAGAAGTTAATCGTGTTATTAGTGCGTTAATGAAGTAATTGAGGTAAGCGAGAGAAAGAGAGAGCGGGGCGGCGAACAAGAGAGCATAGAGCGAGCGCTCGGTCAATTAGACGCTCGGAGCCGCCTGCACGCCTATATACGCACGCAAGTCTATATATATGTACACGCATGTACGCATCTCGAGCTCGCAAAGTGTGAATACTATATAGAGTGAGTTATGTAGATAAAGGGTCGGGAGATAAGCCAAAGTTTAGTGTGATTTGATGCGTTGAGCTAGTTGTAGTAGAAATGGTATTTATTTATGGTATGTTGATGATGTTGAGTGCTCGGTATAGGGATGTTTGAGTGTACAGTTACTACCTATAGTAGCTGTCTTGTTCGAGCTGATTCGTGAAAATCGTTACGATTATCGAATGACTTTTACTTTCACGACCGCACCGATATCGCGCCTATGAGTAATATTTTACTGTTTGGTATATGAAAATTGGAATAATTCCTGGATGAAATTAGTATCTTTATTGCCGATTGAATTGGCTCGATTAAAAACGCGACGTCGCAGAAATAATATATATATATATATTAATAATAATACGGATGTATGCTATAGCATCTATTGAGGAAACATAGCTAGAACAACTTATATATAGTTGGCCTCAACAGTATTCTCCTCTTCCTCAGAGCAGTCATAAATCTCTGGAGCACCTCCCGAGCGATTCCATCATCCAAAGTGTGCTCCGAACCGTAACAAGACTCGGTCTTTCCCATTTCCACACACGTCCATCGCCAATAACTCCTCGTCACCTCTTCTTCTGGCCCGTACATACCTTCAACAGCAGCGGCAGCGAAAGGCCAACAAGGAGAACAAATGCGCGACCGCGAGCAGAGAAAACGCCCCTGCTTTTGGCTCCTCGAACGCGTCCACGCGCTTCTTTGTGAGCCCGGCGCGATTAGCCCGATTTCCCCATTCTGCTCGTCGTCGTTGTCGTCGTCGCAGAGTCGCGACGGAAGCCCACGAGCGAGTTAAGCAGGGTGTAGCGAGCTATATAGCCGGTCTCTCTCTCTCTCATGCACACACACTCTACAGGTCGCGTGTGTCCGCTCGGGCGAGCGTGATACTCTTTTTCTGTCACGGGTGCCCGACAACGCGCCGGAATATGGCCGTCCCCGCGATGCCCGAGACAGACAGAGCAAGAGAGAGAGAGAGAGGGACTGTGGGAAGTGCCGCGGAGCCATGCTATACCTTTTTTTTTTTGTTTTCTTCTTCGCGGAGGAGCGCTATATATTCTCTTCGGCACCGAGCACGTGCATCGTATACCGAGAGTGATTTTGACTTTTCCACGCGGTCTGTGTCTGTGCAGTGTAAATATCGACAGCAGGTATACCGCGTGCACGCGATGTACGTGATCTTTTGGCTTTGCTCCGTTCCCTAAACATTGGGGGATAAGGTGGGGATTTGCGCTTCTGATGTAGATTGTGCCGAGCGATGCTGAACGCTGTTATCGAAGTATCCGATTTTATATATATAGTATGGGCTTATTGCTTATAGTTTGGCGAATCGCTACTCGATTTCCACGTACAGAGTTTGTATGGATCTTGGAAGTTGAGGCTGTCAAGGTTCGATAACTGGGAGAAACCGTTATATCCGTAAAGTAAATTGATGATAATTGGAGATTACATTGACTGTTATCCGATATACAAAAGAAGTGACATTTTGGGGAATTGTTTTCGAGTACAAATGTTTGTTTAGCTTGGCTTACAAATGGCGTATAACCCTTGTTATAAGATCGCTGCCTGTGTTGTAGTTATCCGAGTGTATAGAATCCTTTGAAAAGAGATTCAATTTCTTCTGTGTATCGAGCTTATCGTCGAGTCTCTTCTTAAACAAATAGATTGACTTACTTGAAACTACATATATAAAGAATATTGTAAAAGTAAATACTTGTATGAATGAAAGGAGTAGACAGTTGAACAAATATAATAAAAAAAATTATTTCAATACTTGATTCTTTTGCAATGTGGCTGAACAAGCTGAAAATTTATTACAATTCGAGGTACTAAAAAACGTCTAAACCGTAATGAAATATTTACTAAAATCTCGCGGCTGCAGGTCAGATATTTTTCATAAAAACAAATCAGCTTCAATGAAGTAATCATCTCGAGCAGACGCACACGCACGCAAAATGACTCCATCGATCTCTCCAAGCATTAAAGCTTAATCCTACTCTCACGATTCCAATGAAAGTTTAACAGCCGTTTGAAATGACTCACTCGTCGGTAGAGGAAGCTTCGCGTTTTCACATATCTACGTTCGCGCTAATACATAATGCGATTCAGCTCCGAGCGATTATTATATAAAGAAGATCCGAGCCGAGCGTAATGAGGTGGCTTTACAGAAACTGAGTAAGTAAGAGGATACGGCGCCTTACAAAGAATTTTTATCAGTTTATTATTTGCCTGTTTCCACGGGAAGGATGACGCGTCTTCCGCGAAGCAACAATCATGACCAGTTGGGTATGCACGTGTATATAGCGTGTGTGTATATATGTATGTGCAGCGGCATCGCACTAAACGTTGTGGGCAATTGGCTTACGCAGATCGGACCTCGAATGCATCTCGCGTTATTCTTATACTTTTTTGCTCGGATTTTGCTGTATATGCACTCGTTTCGATATACGTGCGCATGCATGTGGAACCGACGTTGTTTTATGAATCGCTGAGAAGTCCAGGTATTGGTACGATGAAAGATGCGAATGAAATATTATAAAAGTAACGCTTAATCTCTGATACTTGTAATCGCGAATCAGTGAAGTTCAATCATCAACCAATTAGTCATTTCTAATTCAGTGGAAATTTGTAGCTTCATTCACACATATACACAGACGAATGAAAGGCAACATTCCTATTAAAAATTCAGTAACACGCGATGGACGAGGTGTCAATTGATTTGTATTTGCACGCGCAAAAATATATAATAATGTCAATTAAAAAAGAATGAACGGAAAACCTTGTTTGAATTCGCGAACTGAAAAAAACGAAAATCGAATGAGAAACAAAAAGCATTGTATAACGCATGTACTTGTGCATTATAAGAAAACGAAATTTCCTGTGAATCGAGGTTTTTCCGCGTCTGGAGCAAAACTTATATACTTGGGAATTCAAGAGTTCACATATATGCTTCCGGACATAAAGCGGCACAACATGCTCAACAAACGTTGGCAGCGTCTCCTATCTCAGCTTCGTCATATACAGTGCCGACAGCAAGGCGCATTTATTCATTGCACCTACATCAATCGTTTAACATAATATTCCAAACGATCCCGTCCAATACACGTTAACAATCGAATTCCCGACAAAGCCCAACTTTGCCCAGCAGCAGCAGCAAAAAGCTCCACGTCAAAGTCATCGTTCTCGCGGCTCGGCGGCACGAGCAGCTAATTGCAGTGTCGTATACACGTGCACAAAAAAAAAAAAAAGAGAGAAGGTGGAGGAAGGAGCTGCCGCTTCGTCCGAGAGAGCGACTCCTCCTCGAACCGATAATAGCTCTCTTGGCTTCTCCCCCTTTACTCCTCGGCTCTTTCGTTCTCAGGAGAAGCCGAGCTGCGCGAGCGATTAAAACGCCAAGCTCGAGGATAGATTGAAACCAGATTCCGCCACCGATAACGATCTTCCCTCCTGTATGGGAGCTTTCAAAGGGACTAGCTGCTATATATATACGCGCGCCCGTGTATACATATAGATGTGTGTGTATAAGAAAATGTATGTACAATATATCGCCGTGGGCTGTGTAAAGCGAGCGAGCGCATTAACGGTGCTTATATATCGATTGGATCGATCGATAAATTGATCAAGGGTGATCCGCGCCGTCGATCCCTTCGCTATATGCATCTTATATATTAGACGCGGCTCATCGTTCGTCAGAAGCGGTCTTTCGATTTTTGTACGCGAAGCGCTCTGCGCGCGTACAATGGAGATAGGACTTGGCCCGGTATCGCATGAGTCTATAGTCTCGCATGGTGACCAGATTGCGGTAGCAGCTGCTCCTTCACCGGTTATACGCTTTTACGAGCTGCGGAAAACGTGCAATTATGTAGAGAGAGTGAGAGAGACTCGTACTCGCCAGCCTCCGAAAACAAAAAAAAAACACTTTTTCCCCGCACGGGATTTCGTTCGGCATCGAGAGCAGTGCTCCTTTTTTCACACCCAGTACATCTGTAATATATGCTTATTCCTTGTGCACATATTATATATACGCGATTTACGCAATGCGACCGAGTTTCTTTCTCCTGCAGGCTACGATATAGCGTACGGTCTCGGCGAGACGATAATATTTTTGCGCGTACAGGCGCCGGAGTTCCAGTGACCGGAGGATCCAAAAGAGAGAGAGAGAGAGAGAGAGAGAGAGAAAAAGCGCCGGCTTCGTTAATATTTATGCAAATAATCGGAGCGCGCCCAGGGCTTGACGTAGCCGATCGAGCTCTCTTGCGTCATCCGATGGCTATATACTCTCTCGACTTCCGAGACGATCGTTCTTCGCTCTTTCTCTCTCTTTCTCTCTTGGATTGGAACGACCGCTTCGTTTTTTGCCGGTCGCGCGTTAATTTATGCGCTATTCGCGCGCGGTTCTGCAGACGATCGCGATGCGCTGCTTTTTGGGGAATACAAGAGAATTGCGTGTGCTCCAGGAGAGAGATCTTAGCTGAGAGAGCGTCGAATGCAATTCTTCGAATGTGGTCCTTCTCGCGAGGTAAGTATCGTTGACGTGCAGCAGCAGCAGCAGCTCTGCATATCGAGAGACGCGAAAAGAAACGAGGGAATAAGTTGAGTGACAGGCGATTCGATCAATTAATAATTTTTGTTTTGGCGAATGATTATATGTGAAAGCCTGCCGATAGGTCACTCGTCGAATGGGATATCAACATTTTTATTTGAAAATTTATTTGCAGTTTCCTGCTTAACAATAAGAGTGAATTGAAAGTCTCTCTTTTTTTTTTCAATTCGTGGGGCTATAAAGGGGTTTTTCGACATTTACGATATTCAGCAGCTTCGAATTTCATTAATAATTTACGGCGCTTTGCAAACATCTAAAGGAGTCTTGTTTAACCTTGGTGTGTACTTGGTGATAAACGACTTGAAAGATGCGTTTAAAAACATTTGTTACAGAAACGATATTCCATACTCCGAAATAATTTAATTTCAAGCGCAGATTTTCTTTTTATGAATTCCTATCGCTGCTGAATTATAAAGACGAAAGAGCTGGTTGAAATCACAATGATTTTTCAAACAATTCATCTTTGCTGTAATTATACGAGCTAATAAAAAATCGCAGCGAACACTCTGATAAAAAGCGGAATACGTGCCACCAAAAAGTGTATGCTCATCGAGCACATTATCATATTCAAAAGTTATCGTTCGCAAAAAGCAACACATCAGGAAATCATTTTATCGTTTATCTAAAGCCACGAGCTCGATGCTCCGGATAAGAGTCAAAACAACATTATACTCGTATATACACCTCGCAGCATCCATAAAAGCGCTTATATGTAAATATACCGTACATAATATGCGCTAGATTCACATACGTCGCGTATTTTTTTTTTCTCAATGAATTATCAAGTAAAGTATTATAGCCGCGACTCGCGCGGAACAAAAAGCTTCTTTATGCGGACACGCGCGCAACGAGGAAATATCGACTATGTATATTATGTTTGGCGATTAAGTTTTTCCCAAGCTGCACCGCCGCGTGTTACTCGGACGCTTCGTTTGGAAAAGAAACGCTCGAGGTGATTGAAATACTATATCGTGCAGCTTCGATTCTCCGAAATTAAGCGCAACGCGTCTTGTACGTTTATTCCGTGCAAATAATAATTGACTAGATCTGGCCTTTAATCCATTAACGACCAAGACCCCGAATTTTCAACATCTTTTTCAAGGTTATTTTTAATTAAAAAGAAGGTTTTGAAAAATTTCGGAAAAATCTTGTCCGGCGTATTTTGACCTGTTCTTTCGAATGGTGATACCGATTTTTTGTTAAAATACTCCTGCAAAAAATACGGCTTGTTTTTTACAAAAAAAAAGTTAAAAAATTTGGAAATTTTCAACTATTATATAAAAAAATTAGAAATTTTAAAAATATTTTAGAAACATGAAAAAAGTTTTCCCGTAATATTTGGACATCGATTGCACTTTTTGGCAGTATTTGGAATTATTGTCATTGCATTTTCCTTATGAAAAAAATTCATAAAGTTGAAAATTTCCAAATTTTTTAACCTTTTTTCGTAAATACACGCCATATTTTTTTGCAGGAGTATTTTAAGAAAAAATCGGTATCACCATTCGGAAGAACAGTTCAAAATACGTCGGATATGATCTTTTTCAAATTATTTCAAACCTTTTTTTTAGTTGAAAAAAAGTCTTGAAAAAGTTGTTGAAAATTCGGGGTCTTGGTCGTTAATGGGTTAATTAAGAGGCTCGCGTGCCGCTTGCCTCTCGTGTCTCGGGATTTAAATTTAATTCTAATTTTATATGTGCGAGTTATATTCGGAGAAAATAAGGAAGACGGGAGAAAAAGATATTCGAATGGATTTACAAGTCGAATGGATTTGATTTTCGTGAAAAGCGAATTGTTCGACATCGGTGGAAATGCGCTGTTTTGTCCTGAAAATGTTAAAGGGACGCGACTTTTTTTTCGTTATACACTGAGATAAAGAATGACTTATGGTTATAAGCCCTGGTCACTTTGTGTTAAAAGAAGATGGATAGTTAACGAATATAGTTTTACTATAAACGTATCTCCATTTACCATAAAGTCAATCTTTCTCTCGGTCAATCTTGGAATTCGATCGAGCGATGAATATATGCAAACGATTTAAATCTCGAAGAGGCAAGGCAATCGGTATCCAAAGGCACCTTAGTGTCCTCCCGATTTCAAACCTATTCAAAATACGACATTATCAACTTTGCTCCGAGACGCCCGTAAACAGGAAAATAAAATTGTACAGTCGTATATGCGGGTATAAATAAGTCGCGCATCTCGTTTGCCTCAATACGTCTCATATAATCCATTTAAACCTGTATGTATAATATATATATACGTATATGTCCTGGGAGCTATCGGAAATTGAACCGAGTGAACAGATCTCTTACGCAATTGAGTAGGAAAATGAATAGACAAAAGCACGCGTATGGGTGTATATATAGGTGCACGAGACAGAAGCTCATAACGTTTTCTCGTCGCGACTCATCATCGCAATCATTTCGCCGCCGCCGCCGCCGCCGCCGCCGCCACGACTACACAGTTTCGCAACAGTTCCTCAACGGCGCGCGCGAATTTCGCACGCGAAAAAGGATGCCAGGCTTCTTGGCCAATGACGTCAGCTCGGAATGTTGTGAACGAGTTTGACAAATCGTCTGCGACGGTGTTGTTTGCTTTTGTGTTTTTTAATATTCGAATTTATTGGAGGCGCGAGGAGATGGGAACTGGTTTAAGGGTAACGTTTTAACTATGCGAGATAATTTAGATCGATAGTGAAAGGAAGAAATTTTTCCTGTGCAGTGATTATTTGTTTAAAGAGCTTCGAATGCATGTTTATTGGCCTTCGAACCGTACAGTATCCAATTGAACAGAATCACATTTATTAACGCTGATATTAATTATGCTACAAAAATATCTGTAATTTAAAATGAACGTGTATTTTAAACGACACATGAGTAATCAATAAAAAATGCTTAATCTCCATATTGCGCGATTACCAAAGCTCGTAAAAATGCGCCGAGCGAATTCCTTATGAGAAACTGGATTCTCAACGGAATTATACCGTCGGCGGATTTTTTTTAACTCTACCCGAGACTCTACCGCGGATACACAAGTCAAATACGGAAGTAGTAGGCCCCGCGCTTTTTACGTCCATTCTTATATTATTTCCTAAAGTAAACTGTCTTCATGAAAGTTGTAGCCCCGAGACTATATGATTTATGAGTTCATCCCGTCCTTACACTTCGCGAGATATCTCGACACACGGAAGTGAGGTCATGCATTTTCAAGTCTCGTTCGATTTCAGAACGCAAACTGCGCGCGGCACCTGGGATTTTAAATAAATTCAATCTACGATTGTAGACGCGAGCTCGTGAAGAATTCAAGATTCAAATGGTCATTTATTCAAACAATCGATACGCATTCCCATCGTATACGTCAACTTAACTTTATTATAAACCGACGTGTATGTCAAACGTAGAAAGTAGTTCAGAAATGAGTATACAGTCTTATCGAGACGGCTGCAGGGTCAGTCGTAGCGGAAAAGAGAATCGCAGCTTAACTATACAGGAGCTGAAATACAAGCCCACGAAGGAGAAAGTGTCCCGTGCGCAGCTCACACGTACAGACACACACGCAGACAGTCTGCAGACAGACGCGAGTCGTCCATGTACACGCAGGTTACATGCGTGCGCTCGCGGTTAGTGTTACGCGGCTTCGCGCTCAGCCTTACATAATGGATTACGGTAATAGCTGGCGGCCTATACACGCCGGAGCACCGCGAATTCGCGCGAGGCACGAGAGAGAGAGAGAGAGAGAGATAGAGAAACAAAGAGGGGGAGAGAGATAACCCAATTTCACACGGACACCGGACGAGAGTATAGGCGGGTTTCCTGGCAGGCCAGCTTTTATATATACATGCATACGTTGGACCCTTCATCGATTAATTTACGCGCTTTATACATGTGTGCGTATGTGTAGCGTCTCGAATATTTATCGCTCTCTCGATGCTGGCTGTTGCGACGCGCGGATATATATGGCGAAGAGGCTGGTTTTCGGGAATCGTTACGAGGGCAAATTGAAATCTCGTGAGAGATTCGGGTGAGGGTGGGGGTCAACGAGACGCGACAAACAATTTTGTGATATATCTTTGTGGGGAGAAGGGGAAATTCGGCTTACCTCGCCCGCGCCGCGCGTCCGTGCCCAAGTTATATTATACACGTAATGCTGCGGGCCGTTGTTTCTTTTTTTTAAAGTGCCGCGTTGCGCAACCGCGAGTGCGCCATCAAAGAAAGTTTTGGCCTATGTCCTTCTTAATGAAATCACTTTTTTCTTCCCCCCTCTCTCTCTTTTTGTGTAAGGTTTTATGCGGCCGTTTTTTATACATCGTGTGTTCGTTGTATCTTTTTGCGTTGACGGTTAATTGAAGGATATATCGTGCCGAGGCGATTGATTTATGCATAAGGCGCGAAACGTATAATATAATGACGCGCGAGCGCGGCTCGTGAAGCGAAGCCGAGATCCGGTTTTCGGTTTTGAGAAATTCAATTTAGTAGCGATTCAGTGCTCGGTGTGTGTGTGTGTGTGTGTGTGTGTGTGTGTGCATTATGTTTTGAAATGGCGAGGAATACGATTTCAAGTTGAGTCTCGACTCTTTGGCATTATGTATACACCGTACGGTACAAAAGATAACTGAGCGCCTATTGTCGTGTACGGATACAAGCTATGCTACTTTAAATTTATCTGTTTCTTAGCCACACTGCCGACCTGAGGATTAATAAAGAAATATCATATTATGTTTCGGAAATGTTTCTCTCGAAAGGAAATGAAAGATTTCCCACGGACAAAAGATTCATGATTGATGCAATACTATTATATAAATAGTCCACGAATCATTAAGAATACATCTAATTTGTACAGATTTAGTTCGGCGCCAGACGCCACCGATCGACTATCTGCAAAGATGATAATAGTATGCGATACAAATAACTTATATAGGGAAAGATCGTCTTCGTTCATATACACCAATACCGATCAGACAATTGATCTGGTGCAAAAACACGATCATCGTGACGATCGCTGACGCGCGACACTCTATTTCCAGTGTGGCACATCCCTAATTCGATATCGGCCGACAATCCAATATATTAAATACGATATAAGCATATCCGGTCCTCCGCAATTTCAACTACAAGCAAGTCTAAAAAGCATCGATAAACATCCGTATTCTACATATACATATATATATATATGTATATAAGAAGGAGG
>UELU01106362.1:0-13550 GCA_900490025.1 Megastigmus dorsalis
GTACTGGGTGCAGCAGTGGACCACTGAGAGTGTCAATCTCTCGGTGACGTTCGTTTCGACGGAACCTCCTCTGGGAAAGGGGTTTCAGGAGCTGGTGGGGCAGAGATAGGGAATTCGCCTGGCGCCCTTATATATATATATAAAATAAATTTCGGCGAATCTCCGAGTTTTAGATAGTTGAGCGGGAACGAGAGTACGGCAGGCGGGATTCTGAGTAGAATTCTCATCTGCCCAAGTACCGTGTCACAATGTGATCGGGGCTTCATCCGTACGTCTCCACATTAAGGATTTAAACTCAAAGAAGTATTTTTAATTGATTCGGGCGCAGAAATTTCGATAGTACCGAAACCTAAAAATTTTAATGAAAGAAAAATTAATATCAAATTACACGCTGCTAAGGATACCACCATTAATACCTATGGTACTATTCGCAAAAAACTTAATTTCGGCTTCAAACAGGAGCTGCTCTGGACCTTTATTGTCGCAGACTCGTACCGTACTCCATACTCGGAGGCGACGCATTAAAACCCTTTAGACTTTTACCCGACCTACTCAATAAAAGACTGATTAATTCTAAAACAAAAGAAACTGCACCGGGCGTCACACAGACAGCCCTTGACCTACAGATCCCTTATCAACCCTCTCGCCGCCGCCGCCGCTATCGCGGCTATAAATGGCGACTCACGCGGTTGGAGAGCAGATTCAGTCCGGTGCTTCGACTCAGGCGACTTCTCTCTATCCTGGCGCTCCAGGTAGCGAGTGGCCTCCTGACCGGTGCCCCGGGTTGTCCCCGCTGTAGCCTCTGTGCTCCGCGCTACAGCACAACCAGTCCTCGCGGCTTGACTATCGGCGCCCCGGTGTCAAGTGCCCAGGGCTTCCCCCGTCCCCCACGGCGACGCGTCCGCGCCACCGCGACACCGCCGTCCGGCACTGGCTAACGAATACCTGGTGCCCCAGGATTCTCTAGCTTCGCCATCCTTTGCCCCTCCACAACGGCGCTCCGTTGCGGAAGGACAAGGCCGACCCCGAGCACACACCTACCCAATCCGCGTTCCGTGCCGTCTAGTCACGCCATCTAACGGTGCCCCGTTGATCACGTGACTCAGCGGCTACTGCCTCGTTTACTGTCGGAGCTCCGTCGTATACGAGACAGTCGTTTAGCTTCACCGTAGTTTATTAATCTTGTTGATCCGTTAGACATATTGGGTAGACTTAAATGTAACCCCGTGCATGCACACACACTCGCACACCGAAACTAGATATATATCCGTAATTGTATTCCAGTAGAGCGCTCTTGCTTGTTTCAGGTCACGAATCGCATCGGAGTCGATCCGTAGCTCCGCTACCTTTTGTATTTAGTCATAAGGCCAATTAATAAATTTATTTATTAAACCAACGCATATGTTCGCCCTGACTCATTCCCCCAGATCCACGAACCATGTTTCCCTGTTCCTATCACAGACCACGGAAAATCCCTCGGTTACAATATAACTGCACAAACGGTAGCACGCGCATTTTTCGATACTTGGGTTGCTTGTTTCGATGCACCTGTCACCTACCGACGGATCAGGACGGCAGTTTGAATCCCAGCTATTCAACGCACTTTTGCAGCTAATCGGCAGCAAGCGTACGCGCAGGACTGCTTGCCATCCTCAGTCGAACGGCATCATTGAAAGATAGCATAGGCAACTCAAGACTGCAATTATGTGTCTATTGCGAGACCCCGACTGGTCTAAAATCTTGTCAACCGTTCTCCTGGGCTTACGCACCAGAGTGCGGCTTGACACAGATGTCAGCCCAGCGGAGTTCGTTTACGGCACAAAATTGGCTATCCAGGTAATATCCTGGAATTTCGTGATATTTCTGCGAATGTCGATATCTTTTTATCGGAATTCAAAGCTTATATGGCACGAATCAAGCCTGTGCCCGTCATTCATAATAATAAGACCAAGCCCTTTGTTTTCGTTAGAAAATTAAAGCCGTCAAACCACCTTTAACACAACCCTACACCGGTCCCTATAAAATAATCTCTAGACATCCTGACGGACGCACTTATACTATAGAGAAACATAGAAAACACATTCCTGTAACAAACGAACAGCTAAAATCAGCTTATTATTCTACAGAAGAGTACAACGATCTAGGTTCGGATTCTGTGGTTGCAAACACGTGCACTTTTGACAGTGTGGGTGGAAATGCTCTGCAGCACTTCCTCTCGACCAATCTTAGCCTTCCATCCAACATCGCGGTTCGTAATCTAGTAACTAGTGAAACGAGTAAAAATGCACTCGTCGAATCCTTTAAATTCTCGGAGGATCTGGACCGCATTAATACATTGCGAACTTCTACGGTTCAGGCAAAAGTGTACACGAGCAATGACGCGAGCGAGATCAATTCTGTGGACTCGACCGCACATGACGATGCTCGTGGGACCAGCGTTCAGCCACCCGTAATGACGATGAGAGCGTAACTGTCAATGAAACGCAACAGGATGAAACCGATCCTCATTCGGGCGACAGCGTAGATACTCGCGACTTAGTTACACAGACTAGAGCCAACATAGTTCCTTTTAATAGCATCGCAAATACAAAAAAAAAACGATTTATTCCTAACATTCTTAAAAAGAAAAAATTAGATGCTCTCAATAACAATAAACTTAAAAAAGGAACTAAGAGAGTTAGATTTAGGGACGTAATAGACATCAAGTATGTATATCCTTGCACTCTCGCCCAAAACCCTGTAAGCGTAACTTAAGTAATAGAGCATAGCTGGAGGCAATGAGTCACCCATAGGAATCATGAGCAACATACTCATCCGAAACTTCGCCCTTTTTACTTATAGCATTTCCGAGACTCTGGCCTAGCTTGTTCGAGGTATGACCTCATCTAACAGCTGGACCAGGGTCGAAGATGTCTTAAAGGCACTCGATGACCTGCAAGAGCGCCTACTCAGGGCGATAATGGCGACTCCCTCCGAGTCCATCCAGCGGCACCACCTACGTCTGGTGGAGTGCCAGCTCGCTTCGTTCAGGGAGGAATACCTCCGAATTATCCGCGAGCGCCTTAATGCGCTATCGCGTTCATCACAGTACGCTGTGATGAAAACACCTCCGGCAATCAAGCGCCGATTGCCGATGCTGTTCATGGGAAATAAGCCGATCCTCGTCCTGTTATTGCATAATATGCCTAAGGTCTCTAAAAAGGTCATTTCCGACATGCTTATCGCCCGTGGCAGACGTTATTCACGGTAGACAAGGTCTTCGTGCAGGGCCGACGATGCAGTGCGCGCATCACCTACGACACACTCGCGTCCTCTTTTTCAGTGTAGTGCGCCGCGCTCCTGAATAAATTATATTTTAAAGCGTAGAGGGGGGGGGGGGCAAGGTGAGCAGGAGATGCGTTAAGGTTTACCGTTTCAAGGAAAGGAAACCTACCAGCCCTTCGCAGGGCGTACGCATATTACACGGAATGCCGCCTGCTCAACTTCAAGCCCTCCGCTTAGACCCCTTAGTATTGGAGGCTATAGTAAAGAATTTAGAAAACAAAGACAAAATGGTGCTAGTCTCTGGACTGGAAGGATTGCATGAGCCATATGCACGCATCGGCACGTTAGACTTTAACTTTGGCAACTATCGCTATCACTCGGCCAACACTTCCATCACCATCGGGGAATGGTGGCCCATGGGAGTCTGGGACTTCCAGAGTCTTCTCAATGCTGCGATTACTAAATCGCCGGGTGATTTGAAGCCCAGACTCCTCATGGGCGTCGATTTGCGCGGCGTGGAGTCGACTCCAACCGTACTTGAAAGGCTGACCACCTCTTTTTCTATCAAGGCTTTATATCTGGGAAGAACCATCGGGTTCTTCGAGAGGAGGGTCAGTCTCGAGGGCGTCGAGCACTTGGCAATTTCTGGCAACCCTATGGTGCGACTGTCCTGGGTGCGGGAATCCCTGGCCCCGCGGGACAAGGACAGAGAGGTCGTAGTTTCATGGCTCGGCGATCGGTCGAGGGACACCCTCAGGTCTATAAAGTTAACTTCGTGCACGCGAATCGCGTTGAACCATTGTTCCAATTTATTCAAAATAATACGACTCTGAGGGAGCTCTCACTGACTGATCGCTCGAACATCGACTATGGCCAGCAAGTCTGGCGGCTCCCCGAGAGAGTCTTTCATTCAACAAATAAATTAAGGACTCTCCGGCTGGATTACGTGAACACGCAGGTTCAGGCCCTGGACTTTGTACACCAACCCGTGCTATTCATGCACATGGGTTTGAGAGAGTTGAGTCGAAGGGGTAGTCACTTTGTTGAGCAAAGTCTACAAGACTTTCTCAACAATGCTCCGGTGCTTGAGTCTGCGGATTTCACGGGATTGGACGTGCCGCAACCTAGCTTAGACTTCTCCTCGATACCGCTGCTCTCCAATTTGAAGCTACCATATCATAGCGGCATCGATGGCACTCTGGACACCCTTTCCACTCTTCAAGTGCGCGATATTTCGGTAATTAACTCTTTGGGGAAGAACAATAAACGTAACAGGGCATTTAGCCCTCGCTTTATAAGGGACGTTCTACCCAGGGTGCCATCCTTTAGCTTCGTGGCAATTGCGTGTAAAATCACCTTATACGATACTATACGAGGTCACACCGAATCCTGCGGGGCCTACGTAACCCCAAAGCAGGGGAGTAACATCTACTACGATTTATTCGAAGTCAAGCGTATGTAAATCATGGGCATCCATTTCACGCCGATGAAGTACAACACAAACAATCACACGAACACTCGGCGTATGAGTTGCTGCACAACTCTGCTTTCTCTATTCATTTTTTTTATATTTTTTTAAATTCCTATTTTTTTTTTGTAAAATCACCACGATTCGAGTTGGCAGTTCATCACCGCTCAACCATTTTTTAGTATTTTTCCAGACTGTCAGTTGACAAGTCCTTTTTTTCTTTTAAAATGAAGTTAGAATCACATTTTTAGCAGCAATGCAAAACATAAGAACCTACATTGCAATCTGATTGAGCAATGTAATGATGTGCAGACTCTAATAATTTTACTAAACAATTCAGTACACTCACTCTTAAACGTAAAGTTTCATTTTAATGATTACAAACACCACAATTTTAAACATACTCTCTGAAAAGAGAATACAGCGAGTAACTATGCATTGAGACAATTTTACTCCGCGTTAAAAACTCGATTAAACACTAAGCAACTGTATGCTTTCCGTCAACTTGTTAACAGCATAATGCGTTCTAACTTAACTTAAATCAAAAAATTGTTTTCTTCAAACGATAAAATTGCTGATTACACACTCAGTAATTTATTATTTAAAAATCATTGTCAAAGCTTAAATTAAAAAATTGTCTTCTTCAAACGATAAAATTGCTGATTACACGCATTCTGCTGAAAATAATTGTTAAACAATGTCAATTTTATGTACTTAATCATATTTGAATCAAGCTACGGCAGTATGCTCTAAGATCAACATCTTATTAAAAAATATGAGAGAATGTAGACGTGCTGCGTTTCAACAAGCAATTATACTCGACTACTTATTAGTCTTCGTGCCTTATTGAAATTTCTTAAAGAAATAGACTGTGATATCATGTACAAAATACCAAAGAACTGTGACATTTCATGTCTTTAACTATAAAATAAGCGTCTATGCAAGCGTATTATTGCATCAAGCATTTAAAACTGTGATGTTATGTAAAAACTACAAAAATTGTGACATTTCATGTCTTTAACTCTAAACAAGCGTCTATGCAAGCGTATTATTGCATCAAGCATTTAAAACTGTGATATTACGTATGAACTACAAAGTACTGCGACATTTCATGTCTTCAACAATAAATAGCGTTCTTGCCAAGTGAATTACTGCATCACGCATAAAAATTTTTTATATTGTACACATAAAATTATTTAAGAATTGTAATATCTTATTTTGTGACATATCATGTCAGTAACAGCAAACAAGCGTTTATGCCAAAGGGTATTAATTGCATCACGCATTAACTTCTATATTACATATACAAGATCATTAAAGAATTGTAATCTACCAATACTTGTATCGCAGTTGTACAACACAACTTGTGTTCAATTGTTTCTACAATGTACTTCGTCAACATTAAACAATTATGAAAATGCTTATAGCAATTTATAAAAATGTAAGGGGAGAGTGATGTAGGCCAGCCTCACCCGACTTGACCTACAGCGCCACGCATACACGTAAGTAAGAGCACGCACATATATGTAAGCGCCACGCCGCTCTCTCACCGCTCTCACAGCGCTCTCGCAGCTTATGAGCGGTATGAAGCCATTCCACTACCTAGTTGTGCCACTCAATAAAGATAATTCTCATCAAAGAATTAATTTGTCTTGTTCTTTCTTTTACCAGCTCTCTCAACAACTCCTGGGGAGGCGAACCCCCACATACCCTTTACCTGTGTTATAAACGATTCCCATTATACCGAATTAATGTGTAACCTGATTGTGATCGTTTCTTCGCGAAAATTAATCAAATTATCGTCTTGATCGACTAGACGTATTTGTATGTGATCGATACACTTTACGGTGATTGGTTGGTAAATGACGTGCGAGGGAACCTCGATAATTTTGTATCCTGGTGGTACTGCAGGAAAAAATTCGTGAATCGTATGCACTCTGCATCCGTTTATATAGGATCCAGAAGTGATATTACACTCTACTCTCAATGCGTTGACTTTTAGAATTGCAACTGGAAGATCAGAGTTGTGTGAGATGTTTGGTTGCAGAGTGCGGGGAGTAAATCTCAATATTCGACCAATAGAATCTTTAGGAGTAAAATCAATTTGGTGACTGCACTTGATTACACTGCGAAGTGTATTGATGTTGGGTTTTAAAGAAAAATTAATATTCTTATGCGCACACAATCTTTCACGAAGATACTTATCGATATCCTCAATTTCGTAACTACCTGTTGGTAAACTAATAATCTTCTCACCAACGAATAACTTGTTGTTACTAGTATCTATATTAGGTATTGAATTAAAAGTTAAAAGTTCTACTAAACCGAGAGCGTAGTTCTTATTTGATGAGAGTTTGATTGGTGGAAAGTATTGTGCTTCCAAGGTAGATGAATTAGCCGAAAGAGTTAAAGTTAATGATTCTCCCATGACTCTTCGAATTATAATGACTGAAAATTATAGTGCTACCTCCTTATATAGCTTTCCACACAAAAATAAGAGACAGAGATGACCGCATGTGTAAGTATCAAACTCTTGATATCTCTCACAATTATATTTAACCTCATCAACTTTAAGATATGATGTCATATCCAAAGGGGGTCTAAGGTCACCAAAACTATCGAAGTAAACAACATTTTTACCTCGCTTACGATACGCGTCCCAAAACGCGTAGCAGGACTACTGGCATCGTCTAAATTCACAATTCCCGATTCACGATAGAGTGGAGCAGCAGTTGGTAATTCATATCTCATAAATACACCTCTGAAATTTTGAATCTTTAGAATTTTAGCATATTTAATCAAGTCAGCATCGGTAAGTGCGCGGTGAGGTAACTTTATTTCAAACTTTTTTTTAAACCTTTTCCCGGCTTGAGGTAGAGGCCAAATCCCTTCTTATGTGGTTTGAGATATAGACCTTTACCAAAGGCAATCGCCTCTATAGTTTTATTATGCCTTTCACTCTCTTCCAAGCGCTGTTCGGCTGCTTTAGCGTCGTTGACAGCTTTTGCGATACCAGCGCCTCCACCAGCCAGAGCACTCACTGCACTTAAAGCCGTAAAAAGGGGTATGAGAAAAGGCAAAGCTCCACCAACTTTTGATGGAACTGGTAGAATGCGTGTAATACTAATGTTTTCTTTACCACCAGCCTGTTTGACTGCACTGCAAGCTTTCTTCAACGCGGAGCGAATAACTATTTGGGCGCATTTGCTCGGCGCTGATTTGAAAGAAGCAGTTTTAATCATTTTATCCAGTGTAGTCATTTTCTTTCTCATACCCATTCTAAATCGCGATTTAAGTTTCATAGCGTAAGTGACAGCAAAAGCAGCTGCTTTCTCTCCGATACCAGCGTCTTCGGCTGAAACGCGTTGCCAAGCTTTATCGGCAAGATCTCTGTCAGCGGCGTTCCGCACCTCGATGTTTTCACTATTTTTTGAATAGCTATGTTGTGATCCTTGCAGGCTGCGTCAAGAAGATTGATTCCAGGATCTCCTCGAGCTAAGTGGTCCCCGGTCCGCAATACTGATATCCAGGTATATGAAGTTCGATCGGAAGCTTCTTGATGCTTTTGTTGATTAAACCACGTCTTCTTCGCTGTTTGTATACGATCATCACTGTTCAAAGTTCAGCGAACAACTGATGCTCGCAGCTATATAAGAGCCCTATTTATAAGCAAAATAACATTAGAGCTTTCTTCTGCATGGGCAGACACAAGTTAGAGATAACGTCAATCTGCTGGTAATATTCCGACAAGATGATGTGAATTTGAAACACTTGTATAATGATCATGTCAGCTGTGATATGATTTTTAGGCAGTTCAAAGATTTATGTTCTAAATGTTGGAAAGATGACAATCACGGATTTATAGTTATTGACAAAGATAGAGCAGTCAACACTGGTAGATATCGAAAGGGTTTCGACTGCTTTGCTATAAATACAGCGTCGGTGTAAGTTCAAGGACAGTCTGTCGTTAAACGTTGGAACGCTAACATGGATGACTTAAAACGAGAGAAGAATGGTCTTAGTTAACTCGTGAAGGCTCGCGATGCGATTAAACGCAAGTATAGATTAATAAAGTTTGGAAGAGATACTACCGACAAGATTTTAAGCGATACTTTTAAGCCGATAATCGATTCTCTCCAGGATATCGTTACCGAGACGAAGAAAAGTCGCCCTATCGTTTCTCATAAACTCAAATTTGATGAGACTTCTCCTAAAAATCGACCTATCATTCCTAAAATTTATAAATTCGATGAAACTTCCGCTGTTGAAGATTTTGCTGATAGCGAGAACAGTCAAAGCGATCTGCGGAACGATACTATACTGACTCGTGAAACTTCGTATGAAACAGCTGCTAGTGAGGACGATAAAGTGGATGATTTATCGCTAGATAAATATATTACAATGCTAAATCAGGATCAGACACAGTACCTAGATAAAATTTACCAAAAACGTAAAGAAAACGAGACATTTGTCATTGGTAATACACCTTTCTACTTCGAAGGTGACAAAGTCGTAGTGAGCGGTGAAAAATATCCAAAAACCACTGGATTGATGGAGCTGCTCATTACAAAACACCCAAATCAAAGGGAAGTGACTTCCATCGATCTTGAAAACTATCGTAAAATTATAGAAGTATCGAGTGCTCACAAGAAAAGATTCAACAAGGATGAGACTGTTCGAGCTCATAATAGCAATATCCAAGTCCAATGTTTAAGAGTTCGAGGAAGCCAACTACAGGAGAATTTTTGAAACAAGGTGGATCTCTACCTCGATATAAGATAGCTAAAAGAACTATTAGTGCCATGGATTACGTGTACTGGGATGATCCGAACGAACTTGTAGACCGACTACAATTGCTCATAGCTTCGAGAGCAGCTGGAAACCAAAGTCATACGAATGAAATCCATTCGATATTCTAAGAGCTTCGCGAAGCAGGCTATATATATTAAAGATTTGCGAGTAATGTATTCATTTGAAAAATTCCTAAATCCGGCGGCTTGACTGCGGCGGCTGCGCAGGATGATGCAGCAGTGGCTGTTAAGACTCCCGAAGACCGAATGAAATCTGGTTCCTCCGACGCGAGCATATCTTCGTGCGGCGGCTCGACTGCGCAGGATGCAGTGATTGGTAGTTTATCAGCCCCTACTCTGAGTTCTTCACATGGTGACTGAACCCCATCTCCAGCAATGATCATCGCCATTTCCTCTAATATTATTTTGGAATGACCCCATGGCAATGTGTCATTTGAGTTGATCTCTAGAAAGCGTTTATCATCGTAAGCACTGAGAGCGATCTTTGATTCTACTTCAGTGTACAGCTGATGATGTCGAGATCTATTATTTCTCTGTTCTCGCGTGAGAGTAGCGTTTACATTTAAACACTTCATATAATCTTGAAAGGTTAGAGTCGCCTTAACCACTGAACTATTCACACCTTTCGCTTTCTTCATTGGCTTCTGGTTTCTGACTCGGATACTGTAATCTTACTCCTTAATCCGGCAAACTCCAACATAAGCTCTCCATTGCAGTCATCTTTCATTAAACCTACAATTTTTTTATTTGCTCGTGATATGTTGTATGGGTTAATTTCAGGGTAATCGGACGTGTCAAATTCTTGAATATCATGCTTCATCAAGTTATAAATATTAATGTTTTTGAACTCGTATACCAAGCTATCTGTGTCAGTATAAAGCAGTTTACATTGATCTCCCAGTTGATTCAGCATATAGGCATAGTGAAATCGGTAGACAAGAGTCTTAGATATATCGAGAACAGATAATCCAATCCAAAAAATATATCGGCTTTTTGATATATATCTCTGATCGCAACAACTGTATGGCCACAAGATTTTCATAAAAAATTGTGCAACTATGAAAATTTGGTTTGGCGATAAGCGCTTCTACTCCGTAGCGTCCTATCCATTTATTCACGAGCTTTACATTGACTCTTTTTCGCTCATTCTCCATTATTTTTTTATATACCGCATTATTAAATAGCTTAAACAACATCTTCTCGAATTCGTTTTTAGCGTGTTTTCTATTCTCACTGTTCAAGTCGATGTATGGTTTTAGTCATGCACTTTGCTTAAATTATAGAGCTCTATGAATATTTTTAAGTATTAATCCATTTTGCAGAGCCTGCTTCAGCGCTCGATAGTCCATATGTGCTCAGCGCAAAACGGCAAATCTTTGTGTGCATCGTGAAGTATGTCGGGGTATTCTAAATCGACTTCTAGAATATAACTAGTAGAGACACGCGTCCAGGAAAACACGTTGAGATCTGTTTAATAAAGAGATGCGCATCGTAATCGTTTAGATTTTGAAATACCACGGGCACTGTTCTCGAATCCTGATAGTTGATACTACACGAGTTATACGCAGGACCTCGATATTTGTAATTATAAAGAATAGTTTTTATTTTATATGATAAATGTGAATATAATTTTAGTACTTACTTTCCTGTGAAATGGTAATGATCCTTGATCTTTTTGAAAGGTTTTCGGCATATGTGACATATGAGAGTTCTACCAAAGTCAATAATTTCTTGAAAAGTTAGAGATCTCATTGGACGCGGGTTCTTATAAATTTCCTGCAACTTTAAGGCTATGGCATGGAGATTCCTTATAAACCATGTGGCAGGAGCTTCGTCTTCTAATGCCTCTTGTCTATAAGCCTTGTACTCCGACTGGGTAGCATGATAGTTGCACATAACGTAGTATCCGATGCTAAACGCTTCGTGACGTTGATATGCACGCTTTTCATCGACAACTGGTTCCAATAAGCATTCATAGTCCGCGTATATTACAAACGGCACTGGATTTTGATGTGAATGATTTTTAAATTTCAGAGTGCTTTTTTCTTTCGTAGCAAGCACGATTTTACATTTATTCATTCCTTCACAATCAACTACGTGCGCCGTCAAATTTTCATTTGTAAGAAAATAATGCAATCAGCGATCGCAAATATATGTTTTATTACTCCGTCCAGATATTTTCTTTCCCACTAGTCGAAACAAGTTCTTTATTCATACATAGTGACATTTTCGCACGTCAAAATTATTAAAAGGTTCTTCTTCTTCTTCTTTATCCTCGTCAATATAGTCATTTTCTACAAGTAAGAGATTGACGTGCTTTGTCTTCTTTTCAGCAGTTAAATATCGCGGTAAAACGATAAAACTATTACACTTCTTTTTTAAAAAGTAGACGTTGACTGATATATTTTGTGTTAAAAGAGCTCTATCATATAAAGCATATAAAAATAGTTCGCGCTGTTCGCAACGCTCATTTATTAATCCGCTCTCATTCGATCAAGATGGAATACGTCATCGATGTTCAAGGGTTTAAGGCAGCCTCCAATATATTTGTATTTAAGAAGATCGCTATTGTAGCACTTGAAGAAGATGCAATACCATCGGTTTTCCTGTTTGCACCACCATATTCATGGGATGAACAGCTGCCAAAAAATAAATGCGAAAATCGTTGGCTCGAAGGAAATTTTCACGGGCTACGTTGGAATCCAGGCAATATTCCATACAATGAGGTTAGCCGAACCGCGCAAACTATCGTTTCAAATGCATAAGCAGTATACGTAAAGGGATTCGAAAAATCAAAATGGCTGAAAAGGATTTTACCAAACAGGTAAGTTATCACTATAAATTTTAAATTGTAACAAAAGATTAAGAAAACGATTTGTGTATTTAGTCCGGTGTACAACATCGAGGACCTGGGTTGTCCTTCATTATACAAGCTGCCTAAGGATTCCAGAGCATGCACGAATCACCATGCAGTCTATGCACGTCGATGCCATGAAACGTTGGATGCTTGAGCGAAGAGTCAAAGTCGAATCCGTTAATGTACAATTGAATGCAAAATATCAATTATGCAAAATGTACAATTAAATGCAAAATATTAAGTATGAATAAAAAAAAATTTTAATTAAATTATTTGTTTCTACTTTATTTCAAAGCTTATCGAAATAAACCTTTATTCGATGCATAAAATCAAACGTATACTCTAATAATAAAGATAACGCTTAAAAGTTATTAAAATTCTCATAATATTGTATAATAAATATGCATAAAGTATTGAAACTTACATAATGCTGTAATACTATTCTGAGCTCTCGTATTCATCTTAACATTTTGAATTTGGCGGCCAGAATAGTACGGCGTTCTACCGCTAGGCGGCGAAACCCCACGGCGCTAAACACGTTTTAAAAAAAGCGTTGCTCAGGGGATATAGGGAGGTGCGATCTGACACGTGGGTCATCAGGCCGACACACATTCTGAGTTCGTACGCTCGCTGGGTAACATCGTTCACGAGAAGCCACCGCATACAACTCAACGCAGTACGACCATCCATCGCAGGTAAGACTGCGAGAAGTTCCTAAGGACCGTGTCGTCACGTCGCACAGGTAAGTACTAATCAAAAACATATAAATATTAAAACGTATAAATTTAAATCTATATTCTCTCCTCGCTCGGTGGGGGCATCCCCACCGAATATTTCCAACATGGACACGTCCGACCCTGGATGGTCCCTCCCATTCCCCTCTTCTACTCCGGAGCCAGTAAATGTCTCCTTAGCGCATCCCCCCACAGAGGGCGACTCTGTGGATAAATTTTGCACACAGTGTGCTGAGCTATCAAAGGCTCACCTGATAGAAATGTTAGTTGATTTTCATCAACGTCTAGCTAACTTGGAGGCTCGCCCGTCTAACCCGGCAAATCTGCCTCAAACTCCCCAGACCAATGCAGGGCAGGGCCTTAAGGCCCCTCTTACCCATCCCCTCAAACGGCCCCGTAAAGGCTCTCTCTCAGAT
>UELU01106363.1:0-10707 GCA_900490025.1 Megastigmus dorsalis
GCTATACACACATTGCAGCACAGTTATGCACATTTCAGCACAGTTATGCACATTTTTGCACAATTCGGCACATTTCAGCACAAAATAGCACATTTCAGCACAGTATGGAACATTTCAGTATACTACGATATTTTTCGGCTAAAAATGGCACATTTAGATTCATACAGAATCATGCCAAAATGTGCCAAAACGTGTAGAGTCCAACTGTGCCAAACTGTGCACAAATGTGCCTAATTGTGCATAAATGTGCATAACTGTGCGAAAATGTGCCGAAATGTGCCAAAATGTGCCAAAATGTGTTAAATGTTCCAAATGTATATACCTGGACACATTTATGGCACATTTCGGCACATTTCTGCACAGTTAGACACAGTTCAGCACATAAGTCATTTCCACTAGGGTACTATTGCTTTTGTTATCCAATTTTTCTTGATTTCATATTGCTATTTATATTTTCGTGTTTCATCTAACCAATTGATATTTGCAGCTTCTCTATTTAGTTTGTTGTAGTTTATTTTTTTAGCAGTAATTTTGTTGTTATTCTTTTTTATACGCTTTAAGGACATCATTATTGGATAATGATCATTGAAAGGTATTTTCAGAACGTAGTTTTTGTATTTTAGTTTGTCAATTTTAATAAAGAAGTTATCAATGCATATTCCATTGTTGTTATTTATGTTAGAAGGTCTGGTTATGTTAGTAATTCCGGGACAGTATCCGTTCATTAATAGCTCTTGAAGAAATTCCTGATTTATGATATCTTGCTCTTTTATGTCGAGATTAAAATCTCCTATTAAAATACTGTTTTTGATTTTTTTATTATGCTTCAGTAGTTCCTTGATGTTCATTACGAAATCAGTTTTGTGTATGTCATGTGATCTGTAGATTGCTGATATTACTATTTCCGTATTGTTGACTAATGTAATTTTTGAGTTTATTATTTTAAGTTTGTTGATTTGAATGATTTCTGTAGTTTCAGTTAAGTCCTAGATAATGTATACTGCTACTCCATCTGATTTATTAATTTTACTATTGTTATAATAAATCTTATATTTAGGAATATTGAAAAATTCGTAATGTTTTAGATTCCAAGTTTCAGTACAAACAACGATATTTGGTTTTACTTTTAGATTATTTAAAAATACTAACAATTTATTATAATTTGCATTAAGACTTCTAATATTTATGCATAAAATGTATTCTTTATCATTATTTAGATGATTGTTTAGTCTAAAAAGGTTGTCAACATTTATTTCATTGTTGAGAAATTCTTCTTGAAATTCATTTTCCATATTAGTTTATAATTTTTATTCTTGGCGATTCGTATTTTGGCGATATTGTAGATCCGGTGGGTCTTGATATTCTTTGTCTGTTGACAACATTGCGCTCGAAAAAGCTTACCTCTTGTCTCGGGTGGATGGTCTCTACCTTACCGAAGTACCGTTGATATGTTGGTTCGATTGGATAGTCTGTAGCTTCAATGTATTTTTTAATTTTCGTTTTTAAAATGGTACATTGTTCATTATGAAGTGCTGAGTGATTTGTATTGTAGTTTGTTTCGTATTTATTATTATTAAATTCACAGTTTGTACACTTAAATGTTTCTGATTTACATTGAAAAACTGCATGATCACATGCGCATTTCAAGCACGTGGCTTGATTGCGACACTTGTTGCCAGTGAGGCCAAATCTTGAACAGTTTGAACATGGATTTATATTTATAATATCAAAAACTACAGTTTTGATATCCCACAAATAGCCTGTTTCTGTTTTCTCGAATTTGCTTGTATATATTAGATGTTACTTCAATTACTACTGTCATGAACTTTAATTTTGGATTCGAATGTGCATGGATCACTTTACACTTGTCATCACTATTACTAAAGTTTCTTTCATTTATATCGTCCTCTATTTCACTTTCATTTTCAAAAATTTTATGTATTCCAATTATTTTCATTTTTGGTTTATTTATTTATTCTTTCTCTACTTTGGCATTGTTTTTTAATTCTTTTGTTAGTGAATTTTCAATTGTTTCAACACTTTCCTCAGTCATAAAGTTTATAATTATTGTGTCACTATTTTTTAATCATGTTTTTTGTTTTAATTGATTTGTTTTTTGTAAGACACTTAATAACTTCATTTTCTAAATTTAAATTGGCATTGTTGCTTGTTTATTTAACTATTAATTTAGGTACTCTTTTAGTTTTAGGTTTACTTTTAGTTAATGTTTCAGCAAATGTGATGGTATCAATTTTGTTTTCACTATTTCGATTGTTGTTTTACCTTCCTTTTAATAATTAATCATTTAATAATTTGTTATTATCTTTGGTTTCTTTGTATAACTGTTTCAGTAAATTATCTTTTATTTTCAATGCTTCTATTTCACTATAGTCATCATACACTGTTTTATCTAAATTATTATCTACATTTTTTTCGTGCACTATTTCGTTAAGTATTTCTTTTTTAATCAATTCTCGATTTTCACTTTTCAATTGTGCTATAAATTCACACGCGACAGTATTTAGCACTCCATATGGCAGGTTTGAGGTTAGCGCAAAGTTTGGATGGTCTTGGCATATAACAAAAGTATTACTTAGGAGTTTTACCGGGCTCCCTGCATTGTATTTTGCAACAAACTCACTTGTATGAAATAAGTTTCCACACACGATACAAACTACTGCTCCTACTATTACGTTAGGATGGTACTTGTAATGTTTCTTAAGAGAGACGTCAGGCGGTTCCTTAACCCCCGACGCCATAATGGCAACTTAAGATAATAATAAAAATAAAGGCGTCGCCCAATAGCAAGTAATCTCATTCGTTCACAAATGAAGCAAGGTTTCATTTGCCATTTCGTTTGTCTCGAAAAAATTGTGTAAAACTACCCTTTTTTATAAAATATGGTATGGGTGACTCTCCATTCGAGTCTGTCATTCATTAAATAACCTTGAATGGGGTGCGTTGCCCAAATACAACCTGTGTGCAATGATCCGCTATCAAGTCCCCTTTAATTTGAGCATAGGCAGAAATAATTAAAGTTGTGCTAATGGGTTAATTTAAGCTATTTCCTGATTTTTTTTTTTAGCTTTTGGGGATGAAAACTTTATTGTTAAATATCTCAGCTTCCTCGCAAGTGAGGGATTTGAATTTTTTTTTTAAATCTTTATTTTTTTTCGCTCTAAACGATGAGATAGGTTTCGTAGGTTTATCTTTGGGGGCCGATTTCCTATATACCGTGGGCATCGTTCTTTGTATTCAAAGATAATGCGCTCCAACCTATCCTTTGACCATAGAAATCATTTTTAGTTTTCAAACCATGTAAACAGTAAATTAATTGTTACCCTATTTTACTTCCACTTACGGTAAAGTAAAGCAAGTTATTAATAGCGTGTTTAATAACATTGTTTCATTTGTGTTTTTAATAGTATTCTTATTTTTTATAGGTCTTCAAATATATATTTTCATCGAGGTAAGCATGTCTGATATTAAAATAAAGAGAGTATTTGAATAAATTATTATAGTATAAATAATGTACTTATGACTGAATTATAAGTCCACTGATAAACTGCCTGACATAGTGCCGCCAAGTACATTCATAGCCACATATTATAAGATTAAGGATATTATCCAAAATTAAAAAGAAAAAAGAAATAATGGGACAACTGAAAGGACCAATCAACTGTTAAGACGAAATATTATTTGACAATTTCTGCGATGATTTCACAACTATCTTCAGCAAAATTTTGCCATAAAAAAATTGGAATTTAATAATAACTTTACCATTTGTGTAAATAAAATAATATAATGAACAAGAGCAATTAATGAATAAGAACAAAAATCTCAAACATATGAGTTAGAGTAATTATTAAATAAATTACGAAACATTTAATTTTATATTGCTTTTTTGCCAATTAAATAGTATTACTTAGTTATTTATTAGATTATTTCACAACTTTCTATTTTTTGTATTTATACGTTCAACAATGAAAATATTTCATTGTGCACCTGAGACTAACCTGGTTATAACTAGTTATATTAAAATTAATCAATTAAAATAGTATTCTTCATTTTAATTAAAATGTTCTTTATTTTAGCATAGGGAATTGAGACTAACATTTTGTATTTCATAAATTGAAAATCATTTCTTTAAAACGTAATTAAAAAACTTTTCAATTGCGACGAATTCGCGGCTGAATTTGGTATTCACTCGATAGTTCGTCTCGATAGAATCTGATTTCGAACCAGACTTCGAGGAATTAAACGCCATTTTTAGTGTAGATTCTAAAGAAAGATGGCTGAGACAATGTTGAAAGCGTCCGAAGGCTAGTGCTACGGCATCAGCGAAGAAGACTTGGGGGAGGCCCTGACGGCGCTACAATAGTCACCAGGGTCTACCATACGCGAAGAAAAATCGTTTAAATATTGGCTTGTAACGGGGTGGTCGGTCTAGTGGGCGGTGAAAGTATTAAATTAGGTATTTCGGGACTCCATCTGGAATGCTCAGGGAACCAGGGTGAAAGATGGAGGACGGGATTTTTAATGTCGTTTAACGCCGAATATAAAGGCCGAGCGAGTGTACTTAAGTATATCTATATCGTGCGCGGTATTGTACAATCCTATCGTAGGCGCACGAGCGGCCACTGTATATCTATATATTCCGACCTCTCCCGATCTACTGCATGTAGTGTTATGATGGGCGGAGAGTTATCGGATTCCTCTTTGTGCCGATCTTAGTTCTCGCTTGCCGCGCTTAGCTTACAATTAATATACGGATTTTATTCTAGCTAAGCATTTAATAAATCGCACTCTTTATTCATTTAATATTTATTATAATTTAATACTACAATGTATGCAGGTGCATCGTTGCAGGCTGTTGGGTTGGGTTGGGTAAATACTCAGCAGCCGATTTCGAACCAACCGGTGAGACGGATGAGATTAAGTCCCAGATGCAGCGAAAAGAGTTGCGTCGGACTTATATCGAAGAGACGCCGTTCGAAATTTTTGGGTCGATGATATACAATGAAAATCTTCGTCAAGACTGTATGCACCCGGTGCAAATGCTGGCTAGCGATCCAGAAATTAGGCAGAACAACGAAAAGCGAGAGGCAACATTGTATTCACTAAGCAGGTCCTGCCAAAAGGGTGCGAGAGTGAATACAGTTGACTCGCAGGGTACATCGGAGCTCCAGGATGAGAGCTCCGTAACAAAGGATCAAGGCAGTGGAGAGCAGGAAGAAGAACCACCACGGCGGAAGCCTGCGAGTAGGTGGTGGAGATAACGAACTAGAGTAAAGGAGAAGAGAAGGTAGGTCCAGTTTCACTACCAGAGAAGTGAGAATGGGTGAATAGCATGGAGATATTCACCGAGATAAAGCAGCAGCTGGTGTTGCTGAACGAAAGAGTCACTAAGGTTTCTCAACATTGCACAATCTTACAGACAGCAATGCAGAATCCAGTGACGAGTGCACACGGCAGCAGTGGTAGCCAGTTGCGGCCAACGGCTCCAGAGTTTAGCCTGCACTGGGTAGAGAAGAATCTTAGGGTAGCTTCAAGGACGAGGTTAGAAAGCAGAGGTGCACGAGTACCGAATGCGCATGAATCAGGAGATGCAGGCTGAGAATAAGTCGTAGAGCCGAAACCATGTGAATTTCCAGGATACGTACACGCAGTACCCTGAAAATATCAGTCTCCTTGAAGATACTAACTTGGATAGACATACTCCAACGATTTTGGGTGCTGCGAGGCTAGGTACAACTTGGGGTGGGCGAATCTCTCAGGTAGCCATAGACCCGAGAGGATGAGCACCGGAACGATAGATCTGATCACAGGAGAAGCGCTCAGATCCAATACAAAGTCAGCATATGAGAGTACCTCTTGTCAGATGCGGAATTCGACTACGGATGTAGGGCATATCGTCCGCAATTGGCAGGTGCGATTCCCAGGACAGAAGGACCAAAGCATTGACGTCTTCCTGACTAGAGTGGAAGAATGGGGAGTGCTAGCCAATCCGACGGAAGATGTGCTCTTATCCTCTCTGTCGGGTTTATTGACAGGCCGTATGATATCGTAAAGACCGAGATAATTGGAGAACGTGGACTGAGTTCTGCGCGGCGGCTAGAAAGTCGTATGGACTACATAAAGGCTTTCAGCAACGCCTTATCGCCGAAGCCAATGCCCGAACTCAGGATAGAGAAGAGCCTATACGCGATTTCATATCGTTTCTGCATCGGCGAGGAGTTCAAGCCGCCACCATCTCCGAAACATGTAGTGGTGCCAAAGGTGGCCTGGAGAGTACCAGCAAAGCCGCCGAGTGCGAAGGCTCTGGATCTCTGGAGTAGAGACGAAGGTAGCAGCCATAAACCAGTCGCCGCAAGAGGCATCAGTATTGCTAAGGTGCTAAAGGAGATTCAGGCCTTAACAACCCAATTTCAGAATCGATCGTAGAGTAACTCTCCGCGAGGAATCAAGAAACGGTTTGGGGCGAATAAGCCAAAGAGTCGATAAAGTTCGCATGCAGGGAATGCCAATGAAGCCGAACCGGGCAAGTCCTCTCGCCCAGAGAGCCCCAAGTAAGTCTGGAAACTGTTTACGGGTTTCGCGTGCGACAATCCATGACATGTGGCGAAGGAATGCCGCAGCAAAAAGGCGAGAAGCGACAAAGACAGTACGCAGTAGAGGTCACTGCGGCTCCTAGGATCCCCCCTAAAACTTCTGAGTCCGTTACCAAAACCGACGACGCGGCGGTAGTTGCTCAGAGGTTATTAAATTCTCTGAACAACAAGACAGGTCAGTAGAAGCCTGTTCGAATCCAGATGAGAATGAATATCGTTTGTGGCTCCAAGTGAATATTGGAGGCTGCAGTATTCGACTATTGTACGATCCAGGAGCGGCGCACATAGTAATGGGATCTGTAGGATTATGATGCGAATGGTCATTACTCTTCTATAGTAGGCTACGTTAGCCTCTCTTTTGAGACAGTGACAATCCAACTCGAGTTGGATTCTGAGCGTTATGTCGGAGTCAATGTCACATGCTTGTTTGAAGCTATGTTGGATCCCTTCAAGTATCAGCTGTTATTCAAGGATGAAAACCGATATATAAATCTCCAGATGACTGAACTTAAAGAGAGACAAGTCACAGCTATTTCTGCTGTTGGGCTCGGTTACACCGGAAAGTATGCTTGAAGAGCAACAAGAAGCTTTTGATCAAAAGAAATTAAAAGTTAAAGTATTAAATTAAAAGTAAAGTATATTTTTAAATTAATTTATAAAACTAAAGTTTTTGATTACCAATGTCTATAAACTGAAGGTAGCAACGGTACCGTGCAGTGAGTTTCTCTATTCCATTGTTTAAACTAAAAAACTTACAAACTAAATACATAATACGAAAATAACTCATCACTGATTTTATTCTATGCAAAAGTGCACTTCGCGTCCCAATTCCTAGTAACATAGTTACTAGGTTAAGTCGTGTGTGTAAATTTGCATGCACCATATTGTAATACGCATAAGTGTTATGAAAATAAAACAGATTGTTGCAATAAATAGAACTCGTTATTCAGATATAAGAGAGTAACGTTTTAAATAAATGAATAATTAAAATAGAAATTAAAATCATTATTATAAGTATATATGTATTAGAGTAAATTTAATTAATACTTATTTATATCGAATATGGCGTTAATAAATGCATTTGATAGAATAATAGTTAAGAATAAAATCAGTCGTTAATAAGTTATTAGACAAGTACCATTTTTGAATAATGATTAAAAATTATTAAAGACGACTTAAAATCGATTAACGACACATAATAATAATAATGAGAGCGGTAAAATAATTAAAAGCAGCAAAATTATTAAGAATTATATTTGTACTATAATCGAAAATAAGATTACTTATAAAATAATGAGACCGAGACAGAAGAAATACGACCGCTAGACGAGCGAGGCAAAAACACGTACGTGCGCACACCAGCAACAAGAGAGAGAAGTCCGGCTAATCAAGCGCGGACACACCGACAAGAAATCAATGAGAGAGGGAAGCCGAAATCGAACAGCGACAAGACTATATAAACACGGCCGATTCTCGAGTAGATACACACTCTTGTACCTTGTTGCTCTCTTATTATAATAAACCTCTGTCTCTGCTAATTTCCCATATGCTTTTCCTTTATCACCTAAAGGCTCTTTCGACGAATTGCTCGCTTATTACAAGCGGCATCAAACTCGAATAGAGTAAAAACCCAAGCGTGCTTTTGCACGCGGCTAGCTTGGAGAACATTGCGTTCTCCAGCGAAACCGTTGTGCTTTGAATAACACTGTATTCGAGTAAGTCGAGCAAGCATTGCGCTGCTCAATAAACCTCGAATACAGAGGAAAATAAAATAACTCCTCCACGATCCATTGCACCATCTTGAAGGGACTTATATTAGTAATAAGCTCCTAATATTAAAATAGCCTCTCTGCTTTGCGAGAGGCTATTTTAACATTGCGCTTTCTCAACGAACCAAATACACTTAAGTGTGTTTTCCACGGATAAGGCGGAAAAGTAATATACTTTTCCACTGAACCTTGTGGAAAGAGAGCATACAAACCTCTGTCTATCGACCATTGAGCGAGGGTAGATAGACAGGTATAAAACATAAGATAAATATTAATTATAATTTCTTACTTGAGTTTTTCACAGTAAGCTAAAGAAGCATTGCGCTTCTCTTTAATAGTTTTTTGCGTAGAATGGACAAATCTGGTTTCATTAATGTTTTTGATAGTTTCTTCAGCTATATTTGTTGCTATGTTGATAAGTTCAGTGTGGGTAGCTTGCATTTTCTTCCAGTTATAGTTAGATATTCTGCGATGAGATTTATTATAGTGTTTATGATTAGCAGTTACCATGTGCACAGACATATGTTCTTACGTCTTGTATTAGTTTATCTGTGACTATCATATCCCCATTATGGTGTCCCTTTTTTCCCAAATTCCAGAAGTCGATCACGCCGCCCCCTAGATTGATTTATTTTGACGAAAAAACATGTTTGAAATTTCGAATGACCCCAAATTCAAAGTTTAACCCGTGCCTACAGACACGACCTTTGGGAAAAAAGGGACACCCTAATCCCCATGGACTTCCAATGTAGGATGTGATAATGCTGCGTTCCATGAATGTATTGTGGTTGAGTGTAGCAAATAGTTTTTTAATGTGTTACAGTCTATTTCTTCGTTCATTAATTTGTGTCTAGCTGATTGTCGATTATGTTTGTAATTTCATATAACGCATCTTTTGTACCTTTCCCTTTTCTGAATAATTCACTAATTTTCTCTAATCCATTGTTTAATTCTTTGTTTCGTATCGTTTTTGTTTGTTAAAACTTTGAGTTCGTTAGGTCATTTGTTAAAGTACATTATACCTCTAATGTAACTGTTTTTTATGCTTATATTTCTGAATTTTCTGGGAATTTGTATATTAATGTTCCTTGTTATTTTATCCTTGTCAAGATATATTCGTTGCAGTTCATTTTAGTGGCATGTGCACCCCCCCCCCCCCCCCCCCCCCTCCCCCCAGGCTATGATGCCGTAGGAGACAATATTATGGAAGAGAGCATGATAAAGCATTCTTAAGTTTAAAATAGACATAATTTTGAATAATTTGTAAAAGATGAAAGTTAGGTATTTGGTTTTAATATATAATTGTATATACAAAAACGAACCGACATAATTATTTTTTCAAAAGTGGAAAAATAATTAATTAATTTGAAATTAACTTCGTTATAAAGGATTCTACTGCATATTTTGAAAATTTAACTCAGATTTTACGAGCAATCTATAAACCAAGATGTTCTCTTTTACGAAGGTTATAGAAATTGGAATATCCGAACTACCTAGTAGTGCTCTAATTATTACTTAATTTTTTTTTTTTTAATAAAAGAAATCTATTAAAATATATTTTATTAGATTGTTTGAAATCTATTGTAATTTTTTTATAGTGAACGTTTTCTAGTCAACGTTTGAATAGAACGTGAACGTTCAAGTTCTGTTCACTATTACAAAGCCCTGTAAATGTCCGTTAGTTTTCTATAGGAGATAATATTTTGATATAATCATAAGCATTGCTGACAAACATATTTAACACTTTATTAGCCACGTATTTCAGTTTCGGAATTGAAAATAGAATAACTAGATTGAGTTTTAACCCAAAGAGTGATGTAACGTCGCGCGCGCCTTCAGGAAAAATTTTGAAACCCGTTATATGATAACTTACCACGCGCATTTTTTCTTTTTCCTTTTTGGGTAAGATCGCAGATCGATATCGACGGAACACGCCCATGGTAAAACAGGACGCTTCATTTTCCCTAGATCTTATCTAGTTATACCCAAACTTGAGTATGCGTTCAAGTTTATGATACAACATTAGTGCGTCGGCTATTTATATTGCCTCAAGTTAGATACCAATAGTACCTACTCCAATAGGGTCGTTAAATTAGTGATATATGAGAAAGATAGATAGAAAAGCATACGAACATTAGTAAGAGGGTTTCCCCGAGTAGTACCCCGCATTTATCACATGTGTCAATAAGCAACGTTGGAAGTTTAGATATACGACAAGCGTTTCCTTTTTTTTTTTACTTGATTTATTTTCGTATTTTCATTTCTGTATCTTAAGTAAACCGAAACCAGGCTAGCTACAAGCCTCTTTTTAAACAATAAGCAGATGC
>UELU01106364.1:0-10944 GCA_900490025.1 Megastigmus dorsalis
CTAAGACATTTTTGTTCTTAAAAACTTTTTCGAAGGTCTATAGTTTTCGAGAAAAAATAATTTTATCCTTTATTTTGGCAAAAAAGAGCGTAATATTTATGTATACAAATTTTGTTTCAGCCGCCATATTTTAAAAATGGGGTTGTTTAACATTAATATAAAAATTTTCTGTCAAACTTTAACTGCCATGATCACCTCTGATCATAATTATAAGGGGATTGCGGTATCATTGCGAAAAAAAATCCAGAAAAAATTTTTTTCGAAAATTTTTACGTTTTTTATGTTTAAATCGGTCATATTTTTTTTTCTTTAGGTTAAATCGTAATTCCGAGTACGGATTCTGAAAGAGCGTGAAATTTCACGTTGGAATATACGTAAACAGAATTTTTTCAAAGCCGATAACATAAGAAAAATCACGTTGAAAACTTACTCGAAATTTGGGCCGTTTTGGCGTTAATAGGTTAATGAAATTTCAATAATTATAAATGTGCTACGATAACATAAAATAATGTTAGATTTCTGCATGATTTTTTTTGGTATTTTTTTCGTAATAGTGTATATAATAGTAATAATAATAATAATAATAATATTACGCAGACATACTCAACAGAGCACTGCACTATGCAGTTACCAGAAAGCGCTACGAGAAGATCGATCTTCTAATACAAGAAGGAGCCAATATAGAATCTACCAATGTGCGTGGCGGCACAGCCCTCCACTACGCCGCATTTATGAGGGACCCGATGCTCGTGGACTTTTTACTTGATCGAGGTGCCAATATCACCGCCAAAACCAAGAATGGATACAGCCCGCTGTTCTTTGCCATCCAGTCGAGATGCACCGCGACCGTGGAGCTTCTCGCCAAACGCGGAGCCATATTAAACGAGCTCATATGCGATCGCGATCTCAACAAGATGTACTCTTATCTGCACAGCGCTATCGAGACAAAGGATTTAGCGGTAAGTGTCTTTGATCTGTCTTTATAATCCATTTAAATGTGTTTTCTGCAATTTTAAAGTACTTTTTACTCAATTCTGCCGGTTTTTGTTTTATTTGCACTGTTATAATTATCATGATATGGGTACTTATAACCAATGGGATTTCATAAATTATACAAGCTCTAATTTGATTGCTCTACTTTTTATTTATTTTCGTCTTTCAATCGATTTCAGGTGGTAGAATCATTGTTACGCTGCAATGCGGACGTAAACATACGCGACACCTTTTGCAGCACCGCCCTCCACTACGCCTCTCGTATGGGCCTAACCGACATCGCTGCTCTGTTGCTGTCTTATGGCGCCAGAGTCAATGAGATGGATTACGAGTACCAAAGTCCACTGTGCCTTTGCATGAAGAGTGGCCACAAGGACTTATTTAAATTGCTACTCGATAACGGGGCCGATCCCGATGAATGTGGATCGTTATTTATGAGTATACTGCACGTCGCTATCGGACAAGAGGACCTGGAATTCATGCAGATATTGCTCAGCAAAGGCGCCAACGTGAACAGTAAGGATGATCAGGGAAAGACGCCTCTGCACTTTGCCATTCAGTACCGCAGAAAAGCAATATACGAGGCTTTGATTCGTTATAACGCGGATGTCAACTGTAAGGACAACTGGCTAGAGACTCCACTGCACGCGGCAGTTAGAGAAGGCTGTGCCTCCACTGTTCACTTTCTCTTGCACAGCGGCGCCGACATCAATGCGCAGGACAATATGCTACTCACCCCTTTGCATAAGGCCATTGAGCTTAGTAATCTGCACTTGTTGCAAAACGAATACGGTGAATGCATCCAGCACCTGTTGACATTTGGGGCTGACCCTATGAAAGTGGGTAAGAATGGCAAGGCGCTCATGGATTTGACCTGCTGCGGATTGATTCTGCAAATCATTGCGAGGCATTTTATCAAAGGAAGAATGGCCCGACTGATTAAAAATCCGAAAAAATTGAAGATCGCCGAGGAGGCGGTAGAGCCCGAGTTCAAAGAGCAATGTGCCGAGGAGCTGCAAAGGATGTCGGTGACAAAAATGTACGACGATGTAACGTATTGTGATTTCCTGAGAGGCACCAAACGCAGCCTCGCGCACTTCGTTACACGCAAAGAGGTTATTCACATCTTCAACCACGACAGACACACGATGTTCCCCATATATGCAGATTTCTTGCATAGGAACTGGTATATTGGCACAATTTACAAAGACGTTATGGAACCAGCCACCGAGAGACTAAATGCCATTTTGAATTATGAAATCCCCAGCGTACCGCTGGAGAAGATAATTAATTATTTGAACGTCACAGAAATGAAGATCTTGCTTGAAACGATACCAAGTTTACCGATCACTTTTATAAAGAAAGAGGAAAGCACTACGTAATAAATATTAGTACTTTTAAACGCGTTACATGTATATACGAGTCGATTTGTAGTTGTTAAGTAGCGAGAGCATGTATTTATGAATGTTTTTACAGAAAAGGTAAGCTTTTAAAGATTTTAAACGATTTAAATATTTATTTGACGTGAGCGTAACTATTTGGAATAGCTTTAAGTAACTTTTAACAATGTTCTGTAAGACGTATAAATATATGTAAATACGTTTAGGGTTTAGTTAGATAATAAAAAAATTAAATATACTTTTTCTTGTTTTAAATTGTTTCCTTACTAATTCTAATTTATATTTAAGAACACTCCTTTTTTTTATCCAAATAAAAAAGAAAATGTGTATGGATGGAAGCGTTGTATTGTATAAAATAATTTTTAATAACATTAAAAATTCAATAATCATAATATAAAGTAAATATTGTTATTTTTATTTTTAAGTTAAGATCCGTTTCGTCTCGAATGACCATTTTTCAAAACCTAAAACTCGGTCGGTTAGGTGTGGAACTAGAGTCACATTATCGCCCATTTTTGATTGTCCAAAATTTGGACGGTAAGGTAGTGATCTAGTGTCCCGTTTTCGTCCATTTCCAAAACTCGGTCGGTAAGGTAGGGGTATAATTAAAGTGACTTAATTGAAGGACGGGCGGACGGAACAGAAAACTTTAGATTTATTATTTTAATATATACGAGATATTCAACTTAATCTAAATTTGATTAGTATCAATCATAACAGATCCAATGCTAAATGTATGTCTTGAAATCCATAATCATAATCATTGAATCTTTTTATCTAATATATACCAATTTGGACATATTTACATAAAGTATTAAAATTGTTCGTAAGTCATTTTACAACACTACTATATGAATATAATATATGAAAGTATACCCTACTGAAAAATCGCACCTGAAATCTGATGCCAAAATCTCTTGTAATGATTTTTTTGCTTTTCTGCATGTTTCAAACCATTCTTGACTATTTTTGAAAAAAATCGAATTTTTCAATTAAGTTTTTCAAAAATAGTTATTATTCGATTAAGAATGGTGTAAAAACTGCCAAGAAGCAAAAAAATCATCAGATGATATTTTTACATGAACTTTCATGTGAAATTTTTTAGTAGAGTATATATCACATGATAATTAATAAAATTATTGTATTCTGTTGTAAGCCTGCAACAATTATAATGATAAAAATTATTTGATCATCTTCATTCTAATAAAATTTTCATTTTCTATATCAAAATAAAAACTCACGTTTCTAGCAATTTCTTTGAGATGCATTGCCATATCGTTACCAGTCTGTTCCACCATCCTCGAAAAGAAGCCATCATTCTGCTGCAGCAATATATTAGGATGGTCGTATTCCACAACTTCCCCATTGTTCATAACCAGAACCTTATCGTTATCCATAATAGTATTTAACCTGTGAGCTATGGTGAGCACCGTACAATCCTGAAATTTAATCCTGATGGTTTCTTGTATCAGGGCATCAGTGGCAGGATCTATATTGGCAGTGGCTTCATCAAGAATCAGAATCCTGTTTCTCTTAACAATAGTTCGAGCCAAGCACAGTAGTTGGCGTTGACCCGCGCTGAGATTACTACCTCCACGGTCAATGGGCGCATCCAAGGAGGTAAAGGTTTTGTCCAATTTGACATCCTGAACTGCAGACCAGAGTGAAGCATCGTCAAATTCGTTTAGAGGGTCAAGGTTACTCCTCAACGATGTCGAAAACAAAACTGGGTCCTGGGGAATCACAGAGAGTTTCGTACGTAGATCCGATAGACCAATTGTTGAAATATCCACATCGTCAATGATCAGTGACCCGTCGATCTTAACCAATCGAAAAAGTGCAGCTACCAACGATGATTTTCCTGCACCGGTACGTCCAACTATACCTACCTATAAATAATAAGTACTTTATAGGCAGTGCAACTTCCTTTTTCCAGCATATGATAGAATATATCTTACTTTCATATTTGGTTCAACTTTAAAATTCAGATTCTTCAAAACTGGCTCACAATCATCGGAATACCGTAAGTACAAATGTTTGAATTTGATTTCTCCTCGACTTGGCCAGTCTTTCGGCGGTTTAGAACCTGGGTTACTCTCGAAAGAATCTTCCTGCTCCAATGTCGCAAACTGGTACAGCCTCTCGATGCTTACCATGTTAGCGTAAACCTCGGCAATCTGCTTTATAACAAACTGCAATATCATAGACATGTTTAAAAGCTGCATTAAAATGAGACCAACGTCGCTCGCAAACATAGCATTGCTTTTGAAGACGAGGCAGCTCAAAATGGCAAACGTAAAAAGGCAGCTGACTACACCTTCTAACCAACAGCCGAAACCACTGTACATCACCAGAATAAGGTAATGAGCTGAGGTGTGCTGGTCCTGACTGTTATCAAAGAGATTACTGGTTATCTTTTCAGCTCCGCAAGATCGTATCGTCACATTACCAGCAAGAGATGATGCAGCGATCGTTAAAACCGGACTCTTAGCTGAAACAGATATTGTCATTTTGCTGAAAGTGTCAAAAAAATTTTCTCGACTATCTAAAAGATAACTAGTTAATGGACAAGATTACCATTGCCTTCCAGTCTCCTGATGCCCTGAATAGTTGAACTGTATATTTTGCTTAATTTACAAATGATGTATAAAGTTATGAGCATGGCAAATACGTGCGACCAATTGGCCATTAACACAGTAATTGACAATCCTACCGAAAGCAATACATTTTCTATAGAATAAAACCATATTTCTGGTATCAGTCCATCGGCTGTTCCAACATCCTTTGAAAAACGATTTAAAATTCGACCTACAATTATATAGATTTTAAAGTTAATATCATTAATTGAACTCAGCAGTATATTTGAGTAAACTATAAAATCAATCACCAGGAGAATTAATTTCGAAGAATTTCATCGGTGCTCGCATTAAGCAGCTGAACATTTTATTATGAATAGTTCTGCTAGCGTAAACTAAAGTTGTGAACACTAGATAATTACTGAGGATGGACATGACAACAACTGCTGTTACTAATGCTCCACATATGGCCATCGATTTCACGCTATAAGCAAATTGTACTGAAGAGCTGCGATCAATAAATGTAACATTTGTCTTATTGATCGAGTTTCTGAGATCTACTTCCCCCTGCTTGGTCCTGTAAAAAATTAACATTATATAAAAATTAATATTATATAACATTAACAAGGGGAACCCACGAAGTCCGGGAAACCGATTTTGATGAAACTTTACAAAGACATTCTTTGATCGAAAATATTAGATACGGATCTCGTATTTTAGTCAAATGGGCCCTGGGATCCGAGTTAATGCCCATTTTATCAAAATATACGAGAAATCATGGTTGTCTTAAAACTTTTATTGCAAGGCCAATATACATTGAAGAAAATGTCACACAAAAGATATCAATAATATAGATAATAAGCTTTTATTTGTATTTTTGAACGAGTTATTAGAACTTTTTGTTCGAAAGTTATGAATGATCGAACATCGAGTTAATTTGGATGCATTTTTCACTGAAATAAACGTTAAATTTTAAGGCCCAAAAATTAACATTAATTTCGATTGCTCATAACTGTTGAATGAAAAATGCTATTTAATACGACCATGATTTGACTAAAATACGAGATACGTATCTGATATTTTTGATCAAAGAATGTCTCTATAAAGTTTCATCAAAATCGGATTCCCGGACTCCTCGGGTTCCCCTTGTAAGTATAATCTAATACAGTAAGACTATTAAACATATCCTTTAGATCTTTTAATATACTCACCAGGAGACCATCCAATAATCGAATAGAGACACTGACAGTGTGAGTAAGATCAAGGATAGAGTTACAATAAAGATTCTCAAGTATGAACCTCCGTCAGATATATATTTCGAATACAAAGATTTATCAAATTTGCCTTTGGCTATTAATTCCTCCATTACCTCAGGTTCCGCTGTTTCAGACCAGTCTACTTTGCCATTATCTGCATTAGAAGATTCCGATACTAATGTCAGATTCTTTTCACTCACGTGCTTTACAATTATCGGCGATTTTTTTTCTTCGTTGTTAGAAGACAGATATGAAAAATAATGATCGTTATTCTGAAAAGCTGAAAATGTTCCTTCGAACTCAACTCTTCCCTGAAAGCATAGAAATGATCTATATAACGTAAGAATTCAGTGGGTATATTTATAAAATCATTCCATAAACGGACTTCGTTAAGTAAAACAATTCTGCTGGCGTATTCCAAAAACTGAGCGTTATGAATTACTACAATTCGTGTTTTATCCTTCAAAAATCCAATGATGCAGTTTTCAAACAGCATTTTAGCAACGCGAGTATCTACTGCAGAAAAAGGGTCATCGAGTAAATAAATGTCTGCGTCTCTGTAAACTGCCCTATAAATACACATTTTCTAGAAGAATCGAATAGAGATAATCAATTATAGTGAGAAAAATTTTTAAAATTACCTGGCCATGTTAACTCTTGCACATTGTCCGCCACTCAATGCAACTCCTCTTTCTCCAACCAACGTCTTATCACCGTAAGGCAACTGACTAAAATCTTCGGTAAGGCAGCAGACTTCCGTAACGCGTCTATACCTTTCCTCGTCATAGTTTTCGCCAAAAATGATGTTACTGCGCACCGAACCATCGAATAGCCATGGATCCTGACTCGCATAAGAGATTTTTTCGCCGACAGAAACTTCTCCGGAAAGTGGTTCGAGTTCACCTAAGATTAGTTTCAATAGGGTGCTCTGGAAACCAAGAAAACACAATTTGAATTTTCTTGTTTCGCATTTAATTTTACTAAATTCAAAAGTTAGTAATTGCGATAATAAAGAAAATATAGATAGGTAACCTTGCCAGATCCTACGGGACCAACAACGGTACACAATTCAGATGGCTCTACGTTTATATTTACACTTTTTAATGGCCTATCAGACGAATTGATATCCCAAGATGCTGCAACGTCTTTTATTATCACAGCAGTCATTTTATTGTCGTCAACGTTTAAGCTCTTGACCTTCGACTTTACTTCATCCAGAAGTAAAAAGTTCTAAAACATTACAATATTTAAAACAAACCAACCAAAAATCAGTGCTAACTATATAAGTAATAGTTTCACAAATAAAACAAATTACCTCCAGTCTTTTCATTGAAATTTTGGCCACAGCAATGTCTCTAATGGCACAAGAAACCCCCAAAACCATGTTTCCTTGCAAATGAGACAAGTGTTGAGTTACTGGAATAAGCTTACTGCACAATATCATTCCATTTTGCATTACGTAATTCAGGATTGTAAAATAAACAGTGACTCGATTTCCAAATAAAACAAATGAATACATCATAGCTAAAGAGATTGAGATTTTGATCTGGACACTGATTTCGCGACTGGAAGATTAGAACGAAAACTGATGAATTTTATAATAGTACATTTCTCGCTTCGCTCGGGCGACAAACCACACCCGTGCCAGTATCACCCGTTTCGCACACTTGCATCGAACTTTATTTTTTTTAACTGCGTGAGCGAAACTCGTTGAAATTAGTTTTTTTGCCACTGGGTGTATTCTCGACGAGTGTGAAGTGTATCACACGAGTCGAGAAAGAGTTGGAAGGTCTCGCGCTCTCTCCAGTTTTTGTGTGCGCGAAGTAAACCGATCTGCACATGCGCGTTCTAGAGCACGCTACTTATGAGGAGTGTGGGCGAAGTATAATGATTTGCGCATGCGCATACTTCGCACACGCTTGTCAATAGAGTGCTCGAAACATGAACTTCGCACACGCAAATCAAGCATGAGAAAGCGAGTTTCGCGCACGCCGTTAAAAAAAATATTTACTGTAATACTATTCTTTAATTTACATAAAATTGAAGTAAATCAAACCTTCTAACAAAATTCACAAGTTTTTCAAAAGTGTTTTCCCAGGCGCACATCTTTATCGTACGCATTCCATTGATAATCTCACTAATTAATGAAATCCTTTCATCCCTTCTGGCCGCCAATTTTTTATTTAGCTTAGATGTTATTTTAAAAAGGATAGCTAAAATTTTATTTTTGTTATTATTAAGCTGACTTAAGTAAATTAACTGTTATTAAGTAATTTCGTCATGTCTTATTAATCCAAAAAAATAATTTGAGATAGATGGCGTCAACGTTGAAATATTACCTTGCATTGGAATGATTTGAAGCATTATCACAAAAATGGCGACAAACGCTCCATAACCGATATATGGCCAAATTAAACAAATTACAACTATTAATTGTATAGGACAGAGAAATACAAAAGGTAAAAATCTACTTAAGGATTCTAATTTCATGACATCGTCCGATAATAAATTGATCATTGACTTTCCGGTACTTGTATTTGCTGCTGAAGCTGATAATCGCACACTCTGAAATTTCGACAAAAGTTTATACAGAAGGCAATCTGTCATGTGGTAAATTTTACTTATTATACGTAACTTCAATTTAGCTTATACCGTAGATTTTATTATATTATCTTATTTTTCGATGCAGTGGGAGTAAAATAGCATTTAAATTTAAATTTAAAATCACTTGTACCAATTTTGGAAAATGCAATTTTTTCTCCACAGCATCAAATAGTACATTACGCAACTATTGCTATTTTCTATATGTAAGTGCGTAAAACTCGACCTAAGATGCCTGTTTAACGTGTGTAAAGTACTCATTTTTTTGCACGAGTGCGTAAACTGATTGCTTTCAGTTATAAAAAAGTCAGATATAAAAAGTTGGCACCTCGGGCATAAATTTTTACACGCTTGTGTGATCCGTGAGCCCGAGGGCCGGCACACGTGAGTGTAAATATTGACGCTCCATGTTACGAAAAGTACTTTTATAGTCAACACGTGAGGTCGAAGTAACTTATAAATAGAACGTATATATGTTATGAAAAAATATGAGACGAAAAAACATACTTGAACATTTATTAAAAATCAATCTTTAAAATTTGATTTTTTATAAACAATGAATTCTGCCTACTTTTCTGTACACGAGCGATGAACAGGCAATTTTTGCATGCATGCTTACCCGCTGCACTTCCAAAAAACCGTGTCGTACAGCCAGGGTTCGTAAAAGTAGCGCGCCAATCAACACTGCTGCATATATGTAAGCTTCAGTAGGAGTCGTCGTCGATTCGGGGTAGAAGTACGATATGAAAAGCTCCAATATCTTGGTCATGGCCATACTTGTAAATGAAAATCAATTTATAGTGAAAGTATTTTAGCAAAAAGCTTTTTATTGATGTAAATTCATACGTCAAGGCAGAGAAAATGAAGAAAGCGGAAGAAGCTTTCATGTACGGCCATGCGTATGTTTTTATTACGACCTTCCATAAGCTTGGTTTTCGATTGCCGATCCGAGCTTTCTCGATCTCTTCCTGCCAGGATCTGAGAAAGATAATGACATTTTCCATTTAAGCATTCAAACTGGGAATCGAGAATTTGAAAAATAAAAATTTATTACGCTTCCAGAATACCAGAGATGTGCTCGCTACACTCATTTGGCATGACATCATAAAGATCCTTTTGCTGGAGGTTATGTTTTCTTCCATACAAAAATATATCTTTTTGCCACCTGCATAAATATCGAACAACAATTTAGAATCTGTCATGTTTCAATTTCAAAAAATTAACAATAATAAGGATTATATAGGAACGTTTGTTTACCAATGTAATATTGTGAATTGCAGCTGTAAAATACTAATTGTTTATTATATTTCTTACCATAAAATCATATATTTAAGATATTACCGATTTTGACATAAATCGAAAATGAAAATAAAAATGAAATTCTGGAAAAAACTTTCTGTCAGCACCGCGATAATGATATACAGATAATGTGATTCCAGTTTCACAGACTTTTTTGGTATCGAAAATTTCGTTCATAATTTACAGCGGCTTTTATCTTCGAAACCATCGAAGATAAAAGTCTTGGAATTATGAATGGAATTTTATGAAACTGGAATCACATAATGTTTGCATTATTACCGAGATGGTGACAGAGTTTTTCCAAAAATTAGTCTCTATATCTTTATATATATTATATTTTTGGTTAAATGCAAAAACCAGTAAGGTATGAATATATATATTCATAATCTATACGCCTATATAGCACGTCACCTTTACACATAAGTAAAATCAACGGAAGCAGTCAGTTATTCTGTTTTCAAGCGTGTACACCCCATAACGCCCCAGTTGTAAATATCCAGGTGGAATTCTACCTGGATATCCAGGTAAAATTCTAGCGGGAATTCCAGCTGTACCTCCTGTTTTGAGACAACCTCCAGCTAGATATCCAGGTGGATATCCAGGTGGACATTTGGGAAGTTATTTTTTAGGAGTTTGTAAATATTGTGGCCACCATGGGTGTTATCATCCAGATGATAACACTTAATTTGGGGGCCTAAGCTAAGTTATTTACATATTAGCGTTTTTTTATTTATTCAAAAAATTAAAAACGTAAATAAATAAGCTTAAACCCCCAGATTAGGTGTTATGATCCGGATGATAACACCTATGGTTGCCACA
>UELU01106393.1:0-14076 GCA_900490025.1 Megastigmus dorsalis
CCTGGAGCACCAGCGCAGCGACTAAAGGGGAAACGTATAGCGGGGTGGCTCAAATTACCCCATGTTCCGTCTAGTTCAAGGGGTACCTTAGAAGTAGCCGGAACAATGGGGCCCGATGGTTATACCGTCACCAGGTGCTCCTGGGTAACAGCCTAACCCTGGCCATAGGGGTATTTCGTCCGGGTCTTCCCAACTCGGCTACTGCAGCACCAGATAGTCGGCTTGGTCGGCCTTCTAGGAGTTTCAAGCGTGAAGGAGCTCCTTACACGCCTGAAACACCAGACGAATACTGTAGATTTGAGAGTTTACGCTGCGTTATAAAGGCTCTCAAATCGGTGGCGATCGGTAGCGGTGTGACGACACCAGCGTTGCTAGGCAACGCTGGTTCTTCTGTACGCACGATTTCGCTCGCGCTCGCAGCGCGTCTCATCTTGGCCGCTTGAATTTCGCGACTGCGCGCGCACATATGAGCGTGCCGTCGCAGGTATAATGCTTGTAAGGGTCCTCCCTCAGGTATGCCAGAGCGCGGGAATGACGCCCTAGCGGGTGCAATGGAATGCTGGACTGCGGACTGGAGAAGAGGCGGAGATGGTAGGAGAATGAGCGGGTGGACACAGCAGGTAAGTACAAAAAGGCGATGGACGCCAGAGTGGATTTTGCGCGCGCACAGGTTTGCTCGCCAAAGGTGTGGCGTGGTGAGAGCGAAGATGAAGCATGCACCTCGCGTGGCTGCATAGCCGGATTTGGGGAGAGGCAGCGCGGTTGCCGGAGTTAGAAAGCCTCTCGCGGTTTCATTTGCTGCTTCCGTCGGTGGAGCTGCCGCACGTCCGTCGGTAATGTCGTACGCACCTCCCGAGGCGGAAAATACGAGGATGCCACATGCTTTTGTAGTAATATATCCAAGTACTATAGATGGAAATTGATATATTTCGAGAAGAAAAAATCGGTTCGGGATAAACGAAAATGAATTTTGAAGGGAAAAAGTAATAAATAATGATGCCCTAAGTAGGAATGAGCGTAAACATTTGCTACTCTGATAACATAACCTCAAATATCTCCAAAAACCGAGTTTTTAGCACTTTGAGGTTAGAATATATCGGAAACCTAGGGTGATGGGTCAATTCTGAGGCCAGATTCGGATAAAGCGCATCAGAAAACTTCTGGAACGTATTGTCTGCTTTCTGGGTTTTTTCCTTGTTGGGCTGTGAATATTATTAGTTGAAAGAATTTTAAAAAATATAAAAAGAATGATATACATAAATTTTATCGAAAATGAATAATAATAATATTCTGGATTATTGGAGTGGTCGAACGTTTTTCCACCAGACATGCAACTAGAGCTGAACGAAGCTTACCTAAAGGACCGGTTGTGTGCATAAAATGAAAGGCTGCCGCTATGGATGATGTCCAGGCTCCCAGAAGCATCCTGGGAACAAGACATCATCTGCGAGGAAGGCGATCTGCTGGGCAAGGGATTAGTAAAACTCTAAAAGGTGCCCCCGAAGAGGATGTCCAGGTGGCTTGGAACACCCTCAGAGCGGCGAGACATCCACCAGGAAAGCGACATAGTGGATAGTGTCACAAAACAAAACTAAAAAAAATTAAATAAAAAATATGACTAATAATAAAAAGAAGAACATTGAAGGTGATAATGCAACGACGATCCCGACAACGAAAAAGTTTGCGTATTAATATAATACTAGCTGTTAGCGATACAAAATGTTTGAGAGAGATAGAGAGAGAGAGAGAGAGAGAGAGAGAGAGAGAGAGAAAAGAAGAAAAAAAGTTTATGTAATAAATAAAAGATGGAGTCTCGCCACAGCGGTATAATTGAAGCCGCTGTGTAGGCCGTGTCGCGGCGATCGAAGTGGATCGTCCGTGGGCACATTTTTCCCTCCATTAATTTGAGAAATAATCAAAGGTCGAGGGTCACGGGGCGAGAGAGCGTAGAGGCTCTTTCGCGGACGGTGGCCATAGAGATATTCATCTTTTATCAACAAAAAAAAAGAAACGAATAAAAGAATTGAAAGTTATAGAAAAAAAAGGAAGGAACAATTGACTCGCGCTCACTCGCCAGGCTTATGAATCGTTCGTACCTTTTAGTCAAAAGCAAAAAAGTATTCGGACTAAAAGGATCTTATAATTGTTCACCTCATCTTATCAGCGTTTCAATAAATTACTTTTTATTTCAAACAAAATTTGTTTTTTATTAAATCTCCGGACGTAATAACTAATTTAAAATAAATAGTTACATTTTTTGGTGCCGAAACCTGGGAATTCATTTTTTAAGTGAACCGACATCGCGTTGCAGATTTAAAAAAGAAAAATGAGGAAAAGAACTGCGAAAACAACAGTCACCGATAAAACCGAGAAATCTCGCACGGATAATTATGCGAGAACACTCACACCACCACAAGAAAATTCTTCGGAAGGCGAGGAGGATCGCTTCGACTACGAGGATGATGAGGCATCTACTGATTCGCCGATGCCAGACGACTTACTACCAGGGACCGCGGCAGGTCAACATAGAAACCTATCGTCAAGCACGACAACAAGGCAGCAGCGTCCACCGATAGCTACGATACAGAATAAGGTACGTTTAGTACAAAAAACGACGCGAGTGCCGGTAAAAGCAACGAACCCACGGACACAGACGAGGCAAACCCCGTTACGACCAGTGGACTCGACAGCAGCAGCTGTTCGCTTCTCTTCACGAGAAGAGCGGGACGATCGGAATCCTGCTACTCAAGGTACAGCGTTCCTTGCTGAGCACATCCCTGCGGTACCAGCACAAATCCGCTCGTCATCCACACGAACAATAACGCGCGTCCGCGGAGCTTCTCGAGCTTTGACGGCGACATCGCAGGAACACGTCATATCTCCAGAGCTGCAAGGACGCGAAGCTTTATCGGCGGCAGCGCGGAAGAGCGCCGTATTTTCGACGCGTACAGCTATCGGGCACGTCGAGTTCGAGACACTGTACGAGTCCGACGTTTCCCCGTCGTCATCTTCGGTATCGCGCAAGCGAACCGTAACCTCTGCAGCGCGACGTCGTGCAAGCTCGGAGTTAAAGGCAGTGCAACGGCGCGCTACGGTTTCAACGGCAGCGCAGGGCCGCGTTGCAGCTTCGACGGTAGCACGAGGTCGTGCAAACTTTACTCCGGTACTAGTACGAGATCCTGCGAACTCATCATTAGCGGCAGCGCAGGAGCGCGCCGCCGTCACAACAACACGGCAACGCATAACCTCTCCTGCGGCAGCGCTGGAGCGCGCTGTCTATTCAACAGCTGCAGAGCCAACTTCAGAGCGTGAGTCATCTGAACGAGAATATGCGAGCGAAGAAGATTGCGAACCAATAGATAATAATTTATTAATAATTAATTCTCCGCGACCATCTTTCGACTCTGCGAGTCAATCGGATGAGGACCACTTTTACGAACAATATGAAAATTTACCCGATCGAGCGATGATTCTGAAACTCAATTGGCGAATGCAATTGAGCAGACTTTAGCAGTAGTCAGAGAGTCAAGTTTGAGTGGAAATAATTCCAAACTAGTAAATAGAATTACTTCTGCAAAAGCATTGCCTTCGTTCTCAGGTAATCCGCTCGATTGGGTGAGGTTTAAACAGGTGTATGACCTGTCGACTAGTCTTGGTGACTATAGCGATAGGGAAAATACAATACGATTGTTCGAGGCCACTTTGCAAAGTCACACTAAATCTGACTTAGAAAAATTATCCGAATCTCTTTACGAAGAAGCAGAAATGATGCCTGCAGCCGGAATAATTGATAGTCCCTCGAGCGAGACAAATTATAAGAAATCCGAGCGAACCTCAAGTAGTTCTCGTACTACTCAAAAAGCTGTGTTTGCGACAAATTTAAGTACTGATAACAAATCAGTTTCAAATAAAAGCAATTTTGTTTCCGTTGATCGCTGTGCGTATTTCGGGCGAAAGAATCACACGACATAGGTGTGTAATGATTTTATTCGAGCAACTATGCCACAGCATTAGAAAGCCGCGAGATCCAGGAAACTATGCTTCATATGTCTCAAAACAGGGCACTTACGAGAAAAGTGTCGCGCTCAAAAATGCAAAAAGTGCGGCCAAAATCACCATGAGCTTCTACATTTTTCCGATAAAGCAAACATTCCGATTAAGTCTAAACAAGATGAACAAAAATCATTTATTGTTAATAATGCACAAAAAGTAATAAATGATAATGAAAGTTGACTAGACTTGCACACTTATTTACAAATAGTTCCGATTACTATCATAGGCTCGAAAAAATTATTGGATGAAGGCTCCGCGGCTACGATTATTAATAAAAGAATAATCAAAGAAATTGGAGCAAATAGTACACGCGTTAATATTGGCTTAAAAGGCATAGGCGAAAATAATTCGATAATGCTTTCGAGTCAAAAGGTAGATTTCAAATTAAAATATGATACGACTCTGTTTCACATGACGAACGTATTAGTTGTCGAGAATCTCGCGCTTTCCAGACAGTGTGTAAGCACTAAATTAATTAATTATTGCGAGTCGAAAGCAGGCATCCGTTTACTGTCTTAGGATGAAGCACCTGATTTACTGATCGGACAAGATTATTGTGATTTAATTATTTCACGGGAGTTTTACGCGATTAATAAGAATATGCTCTTTATATCTCGGTGCTTATTAGGCTGGTCCGTTCACGGTTGTACTCCGAGTATTGCTACAACTCCAACAAAAACTATAAATGTTTTAAAAACGCATAAGAAATCCGAATCGCCACTTATCGAACAATTAGATGCTTTGGTCTGATCATATTTTGACTTAGACTCCTTAGGAGTAAGTAATAATATTAAATTCAACCCCGAAGATAAACGCGCGATTGATATCCTTGACAGAACGAGTCGATATGTCGATGGATCGTGGGAAGTAGACCTTTTGTGGAAGTCGGATGAGGTTCCAAATACCAACGGGTATTCGACTGCTCTCCGCAGACTGCTGCTTACCGAGAAAAAACTCAATCGCGATCCTGCTTATGCAGAGATATATTATCGAGAAATAAACCGTTTGTTCGAAAAGGGATTTGCGGAAAAAGCAGAAGCAAAACCTATAGGTAAAAGGCAATGGTACTTACCTCATTTCGGCGTTCAAAATATTAATAAACGCGGAAAAGTGCATGTCGTTTTCGATGCTGCAGCGAAAGCAGCCAATACGAGTTTTAAGGATCAGTTACTTGCCGGACCGGATTTATTAAAAAAATTGCTAGGCATTTTAATGCGATTCAGACAGAAACCTTTTGCTATAAAATCAGATTTACGTGATATGTTTTTAAAAACAAAGATTAGACCAGAAGATCGCGACGCTCAGCGTTTTCTCTGGCGTGGAGATAATCGAACAGTCGAACCAATCGAATGCGTTATGCCATCTATGGTTTTCGGTTCCAAGTCATCGCCATGTTCTGCGCTGTACATAAAAAACCAAAACGCTGATTTATTTGCTTCTCGATACCCGGCAGCGATAAATAGCGTAAAAATTAATTTTTATATGGATGATTATCTTGATAGTTGCGAGTCTATCGATGAAGTAATTGAACGCATACAGCAAATAATCGAAATTAACACCGCAGCAAATTGGGGGATGCACAGTTGGGAAAGTAATAACGCTGCTGTATTAAATAAATTAAACTTTCAAAATAATTCACAATCGTTAATTAAAACCGACGAAAACGAGAACGGGGAAAAAATTTTAGGGCTTCGCTGGTTCAATAGATCAGACGAACTAACATATAATATAAATGAAAATAAAATCTCAAGCGACTTATATAACGGGAGAAAATTACCGACTAAACGAGAATTTTTAAGTGTAATAATGTCGGTCTTCGATCCGTTGGGTTTCTTAACCCCTCTTACGATACAGTCGCGAATTTTGATGCAAAGAATATGGTCTAGCGGCATTGGTTGGGATGAACAGTTACATGAAAACGAAAATTTACTATGGAAGAAATGGCTACGTGATTTAACACAAGTCAAAACCTACAGAATCGACCGCTGCTATAGAATTAATAATTTACAAATTAAATCGATAGAATTACACATATTCTGTGATGCGAGCTCAAAAGCTTACACTGCCGTAGGATACTGGCGTTTTATATTTGAGAACGATACTTTCCACACGGCTATAACCTTAGCCAAGAGTCGCGTCGCGCCTTTAAAAGTGATTTCCATTCCACGAATGGAACTTCAAGCTGCTGTACTTACTTCAAGGCTGGATAAATTAATAAAAAAAGAACATGATTATAAAATCACTCTTCGTGTTTTTTGGTCGGATTTGAAAACCGTTTTGCAATGGATCAAAAAAGATCCTCGGGATTTTAAAATTTACGTCGCTAATAGATTAGCCGAAATAAAAGAAAATACTGACGTCTCGGAATGGCTTTGGATTCCGACTAAACAAAATCCAGCAGATGACGGTACCAGATATAACCCCGATTCGTTAGTCAAGGGGAGTAGATGGGTATGAGGCCCGGCATTTTTACGTGAAAATGATTCGCAATGGCCCGTCCAAGATTCAGTAAAAAAGTTCACGGAAGAGAAATGCGATTACGTACAAAAAGTAGTTAATCACATACTCGCTCAGACGTCTACACAACAACATGTATTTATCGATTTTACGCGCTTTTCCTCGTGGACCAGACTTTTATTCGCTGTCATGAGATTTTTTAAAGCAATCGAAATAATGAGAAAATTGAGCTGTACGTCTGCGGAGCGCTATGCGAAAGCGATAGAATGTTGTATAAAAGTGAGTCAATTATCCTCATTTAAAGATGAACTAGATACTTTAAAAGGGTCAAAACCAATTTTTAAAAATAGCCGCTTAATATCGTTAAATCCGTTCATAGATGAACAAGGATTTTTAAGAGCCGAGGGCAGATTGACCAAATTTTCTCATAACAACTTCTCATCGCAATCTATAATTTTAGATTCAAAAGAGACTTTTACCCGACTAATGATTCGACACTATCATGAAAAATTCCATCATGGTAGTCACGAAAGCGTTTTAAACGAATTAAGACAACAATACCATATAATTAAGATACGACCAGGGATACGTAGTGTAGTTAGTAAATGTATAAAATGTAAAATACATCGCGCTAAACCCGCAAATCCGAAAATGGGCGCACTTCCACACGCGCGAATTGCGTATCGTCAAAAACCGTTCTCGCACTGCGGTCTTGATTATTTTGGTCCTATGTTAGTAAAAATAGGTAGAAGACGTTGGGGTGCTTTGTTTACAAGTTTGACTATAAGAGCGATTCATTTAGAATTGGCTAATAGTTTAAGTACAGATTCTGCGATAATGGCTCTGAAACGATTCATAACGCGACGAGGCAGACCGATAATAATTTACTGCGACAATGGGACGAATTTTAGAGGTATGGAAAAAGAATTAAAAGATGCCGTAAGCAGAATAGATAACGAAAGAATAAACGAATTCGCGATAAAAAATTGTATAGAATTTAAGTTTAATCCTCCAACTGCATCGCACATGGGAGGCGCGTGGGAACGACTAATACGTTCAGTCAAAACAACCCTTAATATAATTTTAAGAGAGCAAGCTCCTCGTGAAGAGGTTTTATTAACGATACTTTGCGAGATCGAAGATATTATGAATTCGTGACCTCTCACGCATGTGTCTGTAGATCCGCGGGATCACGAAGCTCTTACGCCAAATCATTTTTTGATTGGCGCTTCTTCAGGCGAGATAAGGTTTGGGCACTGTGACGCCCAAGTAGAATGTTCTCGGAAGCAATGGCGAGTAGCGCAACAGTTTGCGGATGCGTTTTGGCGTAGGTGGCTTCGTGAGTATCTCCCGACTTTATTACCACGAAAAAAATGAAACGTAAGTGAAACACCATACAAAGAGGGCGATATTGTTTTAATATTAGATTATAATATTGATCGCAATCAATGGCGAAAAGGTATAATTACACGCGTATTACCCGGATCAGATGGACAAATACATGTCTCGGAACTACGAACGGCAAGCGGAATCTTAATTCTTCGACCGACTAGGAAACTAATTCGTTTTATGGAGGTACAAAACTACTAAGTTTTGTATCGAGGGGGAGGATGTTACCGACACAAAATTTTTGTAATCGTACGCTTGACTAGCCAGAGAAAGATAGAGAGAGAGAGAGAGAAAAAGAATAAAGTTTATGTAAAAAATAAAAGATGGAGTCTCACCACAGCGGTATAATTGAAGCCGCTGTGTATGCCGTGTCACGGCGATCGGAGAGGATCATCCATGGGCACATTTTCCCCTCCGTTAATTTGAGAAATAATCAAAGGTCGAGGGACACGGGGCGGGAGAGCGTAGAGGCTCTTTCGCGGACGGTGGCCATAGAGATATTCATCTTTTATCAACAAAAAAAAAGAAACGAATAAAAGAGTTGAAAGTTATAGAAAAAAAAGGAAGGAACAATTGCTAGTGTAACTATTTATTTTAAATTAGTTATTACGTCCGGAGATTTAATAAAAAACAAATTTTGTTTGAAATAAAAAGTAATTTATTTAAACGCTGATAAGATGAGGTGAACAATTATAAGATCCTTTTAGTCCGAATACTTTTTTGCTTCTGACTAAAAGGTACGAACGATTCGTACGTCTGGCGAGCGAGCGAGAGTTTCTCACACGATTCTCACACGATTCTCACATGATTCTCACATGAAACTCATGTGATCCGCAATGCGATCTCGGAGAAAAATCTCACGTGATTCTCACATGATTCTCATAAGTTCTAACATAATTCCCACATGAAATTCACATGATACTTATGTGATTCCCATATGCTTTTCACATGAGTTTTTCAACGGGGCAGATACGCCGGTCCTCAGTCCGGGGCTCATCTCGAATGAAAAGGAGGAAGGAGAGGAGTAACAAACTCGCTAAAGAACCAGGGTCCATCTGGCCCGGAAGGCAGTACCCCGTAAGGGCTTCATGTCTAGGATACAGGCCCCAAGCCAAGGTTTTAACAACCGTGTTCAGGGCTGCATGGTACTAAGGGTGTGGTACCGCAAACGGTGTCTCTGGGATACCGGGCGACCTCCCAGAGTAACTAGCCTTACCCCCAAATGCGGTGCTCTGCGGGAGAGGACCTTCACTTCCCTAGCTACTAATGGGAACAAGGTGGAAGAATTACAATTAAAAAATAAAAATGATGAGATGAGCACTTCGTAAGTGCCCACTATAGAAGGAGAGCGGCATTTTCGTTTCAGAACAGTCAAACGAAACAAGTACAAAGAGCGCCTTTAGCAACGCCACCGCACAGGACTCAGCCAGCTGCAAGAGAGACTGAGCGCAAATAGTAAGTATTAGTAGTAATAGTAGTATAGAGTTGCGGAAGATTCTGGAGGCCTGTGAGGTGCAGAAGAACGTCGCCAGGCCGAGAAAGGATGGCTTGAAGAATATGCGCGAATGCGTCAAGCTCATAAAAGGAATACACGAGAAGGCAGAAAATCTGGAGAAGAGTTATCAGCAAGGGATGCTATGCACGGAGGAGGCAAGGAACGCCAGAAAGAGGATTCGTGGCCACATTCAGGGACAGCTCCTATGGGATGCTATATTGGCTGCACGAAAACCGAAGAGGATAGATGCTCCAGGCAGTAGTCCTGAAGAACAGAGGGAAGATGGAATTGCGGTCAAATGGAACGCAAAGAATCCCAGAAATGACGGAAAAAGGAGAGATGAACCACCGGTTACGGCGGTCCCCCCAAAACCCGCAGGCACATGACGGAGTAAGGAGATCACGAGGCCAACAACGTTAGTAGTTATAGTGGCACTATGGCCCGTCACAACAAACTTGACCTTGAGACAGGGTCATTAACCTCTGACGAGGACAGGTTTGTTTTGCCGGGCCATAGTGCCACACACAAACTTATCCTCGAAGCAGGGGTCATTAACCTCAGACAAGGACAGGTATGTTTTGACGCGCCTTAGTGCCACACACGTACTCGCACGCGCACGAGCGATAGTGCCACAGGCGCACTTGCACGCGCACGAGTTATAGTCCCACAAGCACGCTCGCACGCGCATGAGCCATAGTACCGGACACGCACACGCACGAGCCATAGTGCCGCACACACTCACACACAAACGCACGCACGCACGCAATTACGCACTAACGCACACAATTACGCACGAACGCGCACACACACACACACATGCACGCGAAAAGAGAGAGATTTAGCTACCCAAGTCGTGATGTTCCCCCGACGACGGCTGCATAGAGACTGAATGCGTCGATGGGGTGTGGCTTGGCCCCACCACCGCTTTCTCCCCCACTACAACTACATATTTTGCAAGTTTGAAAATGCAGCTAGCCCCCCACCACCATCAGATACCCCCAACAACTACAACTGCATATTTTGCAAGTTTGCAAAAATCAGCATGGCAACTACTATCGCTATTATTTTCATTATTACTACTACTAGTGTAAGTATTTGACTTCTATATAGAAAAACAGTTATTAATAATACATGAATTCAAGATAAATAAAATAATTCCAAATATATATTGATTAAGTGAGTGCGACGGAAGATTGGATAGGTCGGGGGTGGTACAAGGTAAGTAGTCAAAAAATAGATTGATAAATATTTTTAACAACATTTATTGCCATTATTGTTATTTATGTACAGATTCATTTAAGAATATAACCACAGACCGTAAATGTAAGTTAGCAAATTCATACACGACGATATATATGTCTTCGATTGTCATATGTACAATGTAGATTAGTTACAAGACTATCATCGATAGATCGTAGCGCATATTCTACGTTTCCGCTACTAAAATAAGTAGACTGCGAATTTTCGTCGTTCTGTATTTTATCTTTAGCATAATTTACAAGTGAATCTAATATACAATTAATACCTTTTGATACGCTTAGCAAATATTTTATTCTATAATCTATACAGGGGGTGAGAGCTTTTAGCCTCTCAAAGGTAAAACGCTTAAAAACAAGCGATTTTCGAAAACGTTTCATTGCAAGTTCAGCACCATCAGCTTCCTCTTCTCCATCAGGTATTAACTCAAAAGCCTTATCAGAGTAACTTATTATGTATCTAATAGTGTACCCAGGAATCGATATGCGCTGATCCACCAGCTCTTCCTCGTTGTGTGCCCGAAAATACTTGTTAATATTTTCAAATTGTTGTTTGAGGCCCTCCCAAGCATCGAGTGAGAATCGGAACCCAAAAAAGTCTGATGATCCACTAATGCGTACAATCGGCTGGAAATCTTTCGACCCAGCAGAAGCAATTTCCAAGCCGACGAAGATGATCTTTCCAAAGGAAATGTTCAAGCCATACATCATAGGTAGAAGCTGGTGACAGCGGTATGCTTGAGTAAAAGTTGCCATGTTCCTCTTCTTCTTCTGTACTGATTAGACGCCTGTTCGACGGAGGTGGTTGGAGACTGTGTGGCTACACTGCCTCAAAAAAACACTATTTATATGCCAAAACCAGTAAGTCTGTTGGTGGGGAGCCAATGAGAGATTCATTGTAGGGTGCTTAGACGAAACTATCAAGTTTCAGCACGTTTATGTTCAAATTACATATTGCGCAGTTCATCTACAAAATTTTTTGCAATTGCATTATTTTTTTCCACATCCGATGAGAAATTCTTCATGAAGCGTGTGTAATCCAATCCTGCGGCTATATAATATAAGAACATTATACAATACTGCCCACACATAGCAGAAAAATAACTTTGCAATTGAGCATTATTCCACTTAAACTTTTTGAAATTTCTCCGTATACGATTCAGATAGTGTGAAATGTGAGGCCGGTTGCCAAAACTATCAAAGTAGAAGCCAGTACCGTCTTTTGTCACATATATGGCAACCCAATGCATACCAGTCCTCCTATGTTCTTCTGTATTAAATACAAGAGCAGCTGGTATAAGTAAGAGGGATCCGATCTGCACGATACTCTCCCACAGTGTGAAATTTTATCTGGGACAGTCGTGTAAAAATTTCTATTGTATACATCGCAGAGGTTCAATAGTGGCTCAAATATAGGCTCTATTGTATCCTGTTTTTTTTTTGTAGCCGTGTGAATTTAGCCGATTTCTCAGACGATAAGCATTGTTAAGTGCGCAGCTATATCTCAAATAGTAGGGTTTGATAGCTTGTTAAAAGCAATACTTTTCGCACCAGCCAATTTCGTCAAAAGACGGGTAGCTCTTCTCCAATTCGAGATTAACAACGGTTCGCGTCATCAATTTGCTGAGCAAAGCCACTTTTTCTTTGCCACGCACATATATTCTACCGGCTCTTTGGCAAATTCCGACCAAGTTCTTGTTCAGCTGCTTTACGCTGATATTTCCTTCGTACCAATCTAATTCGTGATGATTAATGGTTAGCCAATTATTCTGTTTCACAATGTCTTTGTGCAAAAATCTCGAGCTGCATTTTGGCTCCACTATCCAATACGCACTAAAGTCCCCATGCAAGACGAAAATAGCAACCTCTTTGGGAACCATGCGGTCTCTATTGTCTTTAAAGTACTGAAAATCAATTAGCAAATCCATGATGATTGTTTCCTTAGAGATCTGTGGCTTAACTGGCGCACAAGGCGCTTTGTCCGCGTATTTATCAATGTGTATGCCACCTATTGTCGCTATTTCAACCACTATAATCGATAAGAACCTGTCTTGACGAGTAAATCTCCAATAAATTGTCATACTCAGCATAAATGCATGGCGATATATGCACGTGCACACTCAATACTGTATGAGCCAAATCCAGATACTCGACATTTCCCGGAATGGTAAATTCTATTAGCGATTGGTCGGTAAGCGACAATATCGGTTTGTACTGTACCCAGTGAGAATTTTTGATAGCTGTCTGCGTCGTCGGTAATTCAAAGAGCGATAATTCAGACTTCAATGATTCACAAGAATGAGTGTGTAAAAAACGGCATGTTGTGTCAATTTTCAAAAATATCTCATACAGATCGACCTTTGTTTATTTTTCTAGTCTGTTTCTTCCTCTTTGTCTTATTGCTATTTTTGCAATTTTTCTTCTTCTTCTTCTGCTCTGTCTTTCTCTTACTGTACAAGGAGATACTCTGTTCACCACCGCCGCCACTGACGGAATGAGGTTTCTGTGTCATGCGCCTTCTTTTATACTCCGGTTCATCTACCATATCTCCATTATCGGCCTTCATTTTAAAAAGTCTCATGTCTCCCTCTCCTATACGTTTACGAAGTGACTCGTTGAGTGGCTTATGGTGCGTGCCAACGTCATGCACAATGTTGTCAGCACTGTGGAGATCCTCTTTACGGGCTTTCGGCACTCCTTCTTTGAGCTTTTCCTTAAGTCTAGGTATTGCACGTCGGTATAGACCTTTCATAAAGCCGCCTATATCTGCACCTAACTGATAGGGGTATCTACTACTACTATAACCGCCAATGCCTGTGGTGTGCGTTGGTGGGCTAAAATTAGTAGAATCGTCAATTTCACCGTCCTCACCACCACATTGTTCAATAAATAACTTAACAATTGTTAACACCTTTGGTAGCTTTGATAGCTTATCTGGCATCGCTATTCTTAATAAGGCACCATACTCAAGTTAAAACTCATTTCATTTTGGTCTTATATTGAGACTGCGGTAGATGTATTTGTTATCCACCATTGATAAGCTTAATGGTAAACAAGGAAGATATTGAGCTTGAAGGAAATAGTCCTTAAACTCAGCAGATTAATGCTGATGTAATCGATGAGCTCTATAAATAAATACGAACCTTAGCATTTGCATTAACCCATTAACGTCAAATGTGCACGTTTGCTCATGCCTACTTTCAACACTGTATAGAAGAATCAAATCGGTCAGAAATGATCATGCAAATCATGTTTTCTGATAGATTTTTTAATGAACTTTTAGAATTAGGCGTGAAAATTCCGAAAAAAAGCTTTTTTGACCCTCATTTTTGAAATTTTAGGGAAAAAAACGTGAAATTTTTCAGTTTTTTTTTGAAATACAAAATTTTCACAGGGAATCCGTTGAGCTAGAGGTCTAAAACCTCC
>UELU01106401.1:0-10105 GCA_900490025.1 Megastigmus dorsalis
ACACACACACACACACACACCCTTATGACACCACACATCCATATACTCATAAACTACCACACACACACATACGCATATATATATATATATATATATATAGTTAGTTGGTCGAAAATTTTAAGGTTGGAAGAATTTTGGATGTTAAAATTTTAATATAATATATAGGATATGATAATTTACATTCTATATAAATCTACAATCACGATTTCTCCTTATCTAGTTTCGTCTCCTCGAAATCTCCACAATGACCACATCGCCATCGCGATACCGCATTTCAGTTCAAGCCTTGGTAAATCGTCACAACATACACAATTGATGCACACTTTAAGAGAATCTAAATTATACTGAGAGAAAGGCATTGTTATATACCTAGTCGCGCTAAAATTTGTCTAGAAGTTGATGTGAAAAAGTTATAGTTTATTATTCGAAACAAGTGCGTGATATTTGGAACTTTTTTAATAAACTTGATTTTTGGAACTTGACTTTTCTCACATATTTTTCTCCTCTTCATATTGTCTGCATATATCGTATCCCGCTGTCAAATTGTCAACTATACGTTTCACCTTTATTTAAATCCACATATACCTATACCATTCTATTAAAGACAACATGAGTAACAAAACCAATGCCATCATCAACCCAAATCGTCTACCAACACGTGAAATTAATTCAACGATGAAAATGTATCACTAATAACAGGATCGTATCGCCTTCTTACACGACTTAACCTCCCACTTGTCATCACCAAAAAACGTAATCAAAAGCATTATAAATCGGCGACACGCGCGAGAAAACACCCCATCTCCCCCGCGCTCCATTCCTGGCTATTAAAAAGAAAAGGGCAGCGCGCGCGCCTATATGCCGTCGTCTCGAGGGTCATGAATTTCAAAATCACGCGGGACGACGCGTCGCATTCGGCACATATCCTCTATTATATAAGAAGAAGAAGAAGAAGAAGATCGGTTGGTCCTCACTCGACGAGGCCGTGACGCGTGAAAAATTCGAGGAGCAATAGCCTGCGCAACACACGTCGCAGCTGCACACAAGCTCTTCTGCATTATATACACCTATACAATGTCATCGAGAGGTCCAGAGTTACGTCTCAGATTCGACAAGTCGCGAGCGAGCGAGCGGTCGGAGACATTGAAACGACGGCGGAAAGTCGATGGTGGAGAACAGCTGAGATATATCGGCTGCTTGCGAGTGGGGGATATGTGTTTGGGCTGGACGGTTGGGTTGAAGGAAATTCACTCTTATTTCAATGAGTCACTGTGAGGTGATGTTTTGCCTGTGTAGGATAGATCTGCTCCAATTTATCATCTTGAATAAATGATACGCGGAAATAATATTCGAGTTATGTCGTTTCAATTTGAACTCTGTACACGCTTATTTGCAATAACTAGTGTCGAGTCAGCGCCAACGTTTGTCTTTACTACTTGATTGTACACGCTTGCGGATCCAGGTTACCGATAATGAATTATTTAACATCTTAACACTATTATCTTAAATAATTACTGAAATAATAAGTATAACTACTTATTTTGCTTTCATCCCTTTCATTGCACTATTGACTATAGATTTGTTCCAAATAACCAAATTAGTCTCATTCGTATACCTCATCGATTCGCCTCGAAGTCTTGAAAGATCGTTATACGAAGATTCAACAGCCTGCAGTCCAAGATGTATATCGATGCCCCGATGTCGCGCTCGAATGACGCTTCGCGCCAAAATGAAAAAAAGAAAAGAAAGAAAAGGGAGAAAGACGATCGGAAAGGAGGAAAAGAAAGGAAAATCTCTCGAAAAGATCGCACAGACGATCGCGCTCATTTTCAAATGTATATTTACGTTCACGTATTATATGTATAGGCAGACGTTGTGTAAGAGTATAGCTGCTGAGACATAAGTGCCAAAGTCTCTCCTCCCTCTCTCTTCTGCTTACACACATCCTCGAGAAATCGTCCTCCAGCGTGAACGAGATGAATAGGGTGGAGGCCTACATGGGTGAAAAAGGAAAAGCAGCTCGCGGTGATCGAGAGCTCGGCGTCATTGTCGATGCTCTCTCTCTCTCTCTCTCTCTCTCTCCTCTTTCCGATCATCGAGAAAAGCGAGCGAGAGACGCGCAACGCCTGTGTACAGAAGGAAAATCCACCCTCCCTATGCCAAAGAAAACACACACACACACTCACACACAGACTTCAATGCGCCCTCCTCCGAAGGTATCGTATAGGAAGAGGGGTGGAAAGAAAAAGAGAAAAAAAAATTGCGCGGATTTTTCCTGCTCCCTCGCCGCTATATGCATCTCGAGGGCATCGAGTCAGGTATGCCGCGTATAGGTAGAAATCCGAGCGATATATACGTAAGGGGGGAACGACCATATAAGAAGGAGACTGAGAGAGAGAGAGAGAGAGAGAAGAGCAAGCGAATGAAAGAGAAGGTGCCACGTCATTTGTATCGACGCAAATATGTGGGGGAGACGCACGCACGGTGCATTGTTGGCCCTGTCACCCCATTGGCACACTCACCCACCCGCGTCCACTGCGCCGTGCACTCCATCCAGACTCTCTCTCTCTCTCCCTCTCTCGAAACTGAGCTCGCACGCGCGTGAGTGTGTGTATGTGTGTGAGCGAGGGCTAGGCCGGAAAATGTGCGTAGTGATGTATCGGGACTTTTATGTTGGCTCCTTCCAGGAACCATAGTGCCAAGCGCGGCCTTTAGCCTTTTACGTAACAGCCGCCACTATATATCCCTTTTCATGCGCCTCTTGGCTACCAGCTATATGGAGAGAGGGAGAGAGAGAGAGAGAGAGAAAGATCTATACCAGCCACCGGACGCCCAGTTGGAGATCTCTGCTCTTATACTTGGCGCGACGTCTCGATGAGACTTTTTTCTTGCCCTATACGCGACACGTATATCTCAGTGTCGTTTCTTCTCTCTGCACTGTGCCAATATTTTCTTTGTTTTATGGATAATAGGAGATGATGCGCTGGATTTTTCACTTTGCTCTTGTTTTAATGCTCATTGCTTATGTGTGTGCGTGTGGGCTCAGGGTTTGTGATCGTTTTTGGACTGGGAAGGCCGATTTTTCAGCTGAAGGAGTCGAGCAATTTTTTATGCGCACGACAAGATGGATTTTTATGATAATGATTTACTATGATGAGAACTTTTGATGACTACTTATTATAGTCTGATGTGCCAAGCTGTCATTCGATTTGTCAAGAAGCTTTGCTTATATTTATATATATATGGTTAGCGTTATTTTTTTCAAAACGATGCACAAACTGCAATAATAAAATCTCTATAATTATCACCCCTAAATATGAAGACTACGAACAAATCCTCTGAATGTCATCGCGTAAGATAAGGAACTAACTAAAGACGACACACACGTACGCCAATTGAACGAGCTCCGAATAATCTCATGTATATATATATATATAAAGTCGCAGCAAAAATGCGTATCGCGTTGCCAGTCCGACATATACTTACACTATTTCATCTCGTAGCCACTGAATGGAGCGTCGCCTCATAAATGTACAGATCAAGTGTGGGTGTATAACAGCGGCAAGAGAGAGATAGAGAGAAAGATCCAAAAAAAAAAGAAGAGGAGGTACGGGTGCGTGTGTATATAGGTTAAAGAGGATCGCCTCGCAAATTCTCGGTCTAATCTGTGAGTAATTGTCGCGGCGCGACACAATGAAAAGAGTGCGCCGCGGCTCGAGCTAAAGCCACCCTCTACCTGCGCGACCTTCTCTTTCTCTCTCTCTAACGTGTGTAAATATACGTTTTTCTCGCTCACCGTGTTCCACACATAATGCGACTCTCTACCTCTCTCTCTCTCTCTCTCTGTGTAAGTCTTCTTTCTTTCTCAGCTCGTGGCGATTAATCTCCGATTATAACACTCGGCTTGACAGCTCCGCACTCGCAACACTTTTACGACTCTTACGGCCTCGCCTTCGGTTTTTTTTCTTTCTCTTTATCTCTCTCTCTCTCTCTCTCTCTCCAAGGGTGTGCGTGTGTGCTCTCGTTGGCTTTTGATTGAAAGAGCGCTGGATATGGGCTGCAAATTCGAGGAAACTGAGAGAAGTCGAAAGGACGGGATTTTTACGACGAAGGAGACGCGATAAATCCTGCTTGATTCTTCCTTTTCTTTCTTCTTCTTCTTCCTTGACTCTTGGTGCAACCCCTTGTTTCGTTTCTGCCTCTTTGGGGGCTTTTTTCCTAATCGGCGTTGAGAAACTGATTTGGTATATGTGGTGAGCGGGAAAATGTGAGAAGAATTTTCGTCGTGTGAAAGTGACTTGTTATTGATTTTCGATATTTATGAGATCACTAAATTTTGGTAATGCATTCCAATGATTTCACATGGACACACTTAAGAATTTCGATTAAGTACAGTTTGGATATAGAAAAACTAAATCAGGGATTGAATAGAATTTTCATTACAAATTAAAATTAAAAATGAACTATGTTGTAACATTCGTATTATACATAAGTTACTGCATATACGTACAAAAGGAGAGTCTGGATAAATATTTGTTGTGGTTTGACTATGTGCAAATAGGTTATTAAAAAAGAAAATGTAAAAGATAAACTCTCCTTTATAAAAAAATATACACAATCTTATAAAAATAAAGTCTTATCGTTCCGTGAAAATGAAGAACATCCCAAAAATCTTTTCATCCTCACCGAAATCATGCAAATCTCAGAAAAGCGTGTAGCAGTACACAACAAAAAAGAAAAGAAAAGAAGGAACGGAACTCCCCTTTTGCACCGTAATGCAGGAGAGATCCATAATCGATTCCGGAAAGCGCGGCATTTTAAAGCGCGCGCGAGGCGCTCCTTTTTTTCATCGGATGTCTCGAGTGCGTGTAATATAATAAAAATCGGGGCCAAGAAGAGAGAGAGAGAGAGAGGAATCGGGGAAAAGGAGGCAAGAGAAAAAAGAGGAAAAACGGTATAACGGGGTGATTTCCTTGAAATCGGAAGACTCGCACACGGTGCATGCATGCGAGTGAGGGTCTGGTATATATATATATAAGCACTGCACGCCAGCCTATGCGTAACACACGTCTAATACATGGGATGAATGCGGGAGAGAAGGAAAAGTAGAAGAAAGAAACGGAAAGAATCAGGTAGGACGAGCGAAGGCTTTTCCATCGGTTTGCTTTTTTGTTCGATTCCTTCCCTTTTCCATCGGCTTCTCGCTTGAAAGTATATATATACATACAATGCCAAACTATCAGCGAACTGATTTAGGACGCGTTGCGCTCGATACAGATTATTTTTATTTTTCCGCTGCTTCAGATCGCTCGCAAGGGCTTATGTGTATCTGGACTCGGGGCTTATTATAATGTCGGTGCTACCATATATTTTATGGACTTTAGCAGGTTTTCGCTCCAAGTGCATGGCTGTTTGAATTAGATTTGGTATAATTGACGATTCGGCGATCGATTAAAGTGCCGTGAACTCATAAAGTACAATTGTTTTCAGAACTATCATCATACTCTAATCTTCATGATATTCTTCATTTAAAAAACTCAACATTTAAGAGAGTAATTAAGAAGCGAAAATAATGACAAAAGCAGTCGATGAAGCACTCATAAAAACCCGCTTTCTCGCGTAATAGGCCCCGCTAAGTCGAACAAGAGCCGCAAGAACAGCCTGAAGTATATACATAGAGGACCGTTAAACGAACGCCGACAGCGCAAGCGACAAGAGGAGCGAAAGCATCCCGAAGGAGCTCAACAAGTGAAAAGACGACAAACCCCGCACGCAGACGCGATCGTCGCTGCAGCACTGCACACATGGGCTCTGATGCGAAGCTAAAGTCAAAGGCCGCGCGCTCATCGACATCCTCTCTCTCTCCTACACAACGAACGCGATCTCCCGCTAGGTTATCGTTTCCGCATGTTTCGCTCCCTTACGCGTATATGCACGCGCAACGTTGCCGAAAAACACCGGCCGCATGGTCTTCGTCGTTGCGCATTTTCACGCTCCTGCGCGAGGGAAAAAGTGTCCTCTTCTTTACGAAGACAGAGAGAGAGAGAGAGAGGAAAAGCGTCGGGCTCTACTCGCGTTACCGAGCAGGAAAATTAGCCCCGACTCGGGTTACTCGCATCCGGCTGTTATTATGTACACGTCGCGCGCACGAGTCTTGTGTGTGTACACTCGCTTTTTGGGGAAAGCAGCAATGGTTTCCCTTTCTCCCGTTATGTGCGTTCGCGCGCTTTTATATATAAATAGAGCTGGAAATTGTGTGGTGCGGTTTTTTTTTGTAGGCTGTGTGTGTGTGTTTTTTTGCGCACTGCACGCGAGAGAGGATGAACCGTTCGGGTTTTGTGGTTCGGTTATGGAGGATATCAAGGAGGGAGGATGTATCGCTGCTGATGCGCGTGTGTCAAAGAGTTTGGAGAGATATGTGAAATTGGAGAGAACTGTTCGCTTTTCGTTTGTTAAATTTTTTTATCAATACCTAATTCTGAGATTTTCCAAAATTTACGATAATAGTCTACTATGTAATGTACATTTGAAAATCACATTTTTTCATCATATATTCTTTTGCGTATTGAAATAACGGGCGCAATGACTTGTAATAATAATGAATAAAAGTAAAATTACGTGGATTTTAATGAAGAAGAGATTTTTATAAAGTCCATCAAATCTGCGTTAGTTTGATTAACTTTACAGCAGCGGCGCAAAGAAACTTTCACAAGATACGTCCTCACTCGAAACTCATTTAAAGTTTTCGCGCGCTCTATTAAACTGGCCTTATAAGCTGCCACTTCAGAAATGATATATATATATACGGGCGAAACCATCGCGAACTCAAATTTATCCTTAAAAAATTCTCTTCGCACAAAAAAAATTACTCCAACTATTCCCACACAACTGCTAATCTGTTGCAGCCTCCTCGAAAACCTCCATGGAAAAAAAAGAAGAATCTCAGATATCGAACTGACCAATGAAGATCTTCATCTCCCGAGTCGCGCGTAACCCAACTAATGTATAAGCAGATGCGAGATTTTACCGGCGCGATACGTATACCTCGACTGCACGGGGCCAATGAGACGCGCAGTCAGGAACACATCCGTATACGCATCCCAGGGACCCACGACAAAGGGAGCTCAACAGACACCGAACAATAACACGATTGCGGAATTCCCATTCACGCGAGCGTCCGACTACATATATAAACGCCTCAGCTTCCTCTCTCTCTCTTATTTTTTTTTATTCTTCGCTATGCTGCATCCCTTATACGTATACGCAAGAGGGAGGTTCTACTCTCTCTCTCTCTTTTTTTTTCCGAGGGCCATTCGAAAAACCCTTCGACCACTGTTTCTTTCTTTCTTTCTCTGCAGCTCTTATATACATGCATATGCCTACGCTTCCCTTTATTATACTTAATCGGTCTTTTTAGTTTTCTTATGTAGGTATAGTCGCGGAGCTTTTCCGCGCATACCTGTTTTACCTATGTATGCACGTGTGAAGCTGTGAGAGGAGACGGGATGAAACTGGTTTATGATCGTTGCGAGGAAGGAAAAAAAAGCGAAAAAAAGGGAAAGGTTACATTCACTGATGCGGATTTTCGAGGAATTCATGGAAATGATCGATCGAGATGTGTATTTTCAATGGGCTGCTGTAATATCTTTGATAAATCAAAGTAGTGCGTCTAGTTGACGATGACTTCTTTACTCAAACACATATCTTTGGTTTATAAGCATTTGTGCGCTTATTTATGCATTGTATTTTTATTTTTACTCCAATTGAAATTATTAAACGTAAGAAAAGCTCAGAAACTTTTCTTAAAAAGGAACAATCTTTCCACATCCACAAAAACCATCTTATCAAGTAATACGAGCAACTCTACAAGAACAGTCCACCTACGAAGAGCTTGACAATGACAACCCAAGCCGAAAACTTTGTAAAAGTGTCGAGTGTCCAAACTGCGCTTCGGGGCAGCACCTACCGCGTCTATTTCCACGCTCCTCGACAAAATCTCCTGCGCCGTCCGCAACTCTCTCTCTCCAATGCTCCCTCGCTATAGCAGCCAGACATTATATAATAGTGTCCTACCGAGGACGCAGATATATCTATACACGCGCAGTAAAAGGTCGCACAGCTAATAATTCGCAACGCGCCGTCAGTGCACATCTAGCGTGTTTACCTTCGTCCCACCCCCGTTTGAAAAGCGTGTCTCAGCCCCAACTGCCTGCGCCATAAAGGGGCCTCGTGTACAAGGCTTGGGGTACCCATAATGCGCTTGAAAGGAAAAATCTGCTCCAGTTTCGGTCGGAGTTGCGCGGCGCGTATACATCCGGTGATTTACGAAGAAGAAGCGAGAGAGAGAGAGAGAGAGTGCGCGCGTATACCTGCGAGCAGTACAGTGTGTAGGTAGTCCAGAATTGCACAAGCATCGTGATTTACAATGCACCGCTGCACTGGGCTGCAGATTTACGGGCCGTTTAGATATTGCGCATTCGGACGTAACCGGGGAAATATTATAACTGGAGTTTGTTGGGTATAGAGCAGATATTGGGTAATAGGACGGTGCGACGAGTTCGAGGGTCGATGAGCTTGACGATCGGTATTGCGTATTATTATATTATATATTTGGCAGGGATAGGATGCGTCCACGGGTTTTTGGCGAGGATCGAGCCGGTCAAAGGATTTAAGGTCTCCCGATCTACAGTTATGCGACCTGTGATTTATATGTATCTGTCGCAAAGAGGACATGATTCGAAGCGAGTTGTTCACGGCGGACAAATTCTTATGTACCGTTCATAATTTTTACCATTGCTTTCATTGTTCAAAATTTATTTCAATCTACGACCTACAAGGATAAGTAATTTTCGTGCATTTATTGTAAAATTTACTATAATTATACTAAATTTTAGAAGCAGGATAGTTTTTCCCATTTTGTGGGTACGTTCCATCACGCTTACTACGGAACATAGTAATTTTTATCATTGTAAGCAGTAATACTTCTTAATATTGTAAACAAATAATGGTCAAACAAGATAAATATTAAATTAGGAAAATACAAGTATGAGAAAAGAAATTGTTGATACTTAGAATATATAACCAGATTCTCAAACTGGTGTCAATCACATTAAATTAGTAGCAAAGCAACAAATTAAAAAAAATCCCATTTGCGACAGTCCCAGCAGGAAAAGCTCCGCCAGCAGCAGCAGCAACAGCATCACAGCTCATTAAAGAATTTCCCTTGGCCTTGGATGTCTCACACTCGCCGCAAACACTATTATCGGCCTTAAACCCAGAGCCTACGTAGAAATCCACGTATAATCTGTCCAGCCCGAAGCTTCCGAGCCTCTCGAATACAGACGAGATATCGGCCGCCGATAAGGTGCCAGTATTACGTGTGCATGCAACCGAGTTATATATATCACTCGCTCGGCTCTCCATAAGGCTATTGGTGCAGGTATAAGACGAATGCGTCTCCTCTCTCTCTCTCTCTCTCTCTCGCTTTGCTCGTAATGAAATAACCCAAATGCGCTTAGACATTAACCCGGGTGAGATATACGCATCGCGGTTGGAAACACGACCCTAAAGCGACTAGGATTTTGTTCTTAGTTTCGCGTAACGATCTGCTTTGTCTTTTTTTCTCTTCCTCTTCTTCGGATTTTCAACGTTTTCTGGCTGATTGAATTATTTCTGTATGGCCTGGAACTCGGGCGGGAGATGCGTCGCGTTGTTCCTGGGAAAAAAGATTTGTAATTGCAAAACAGTTCGACAATTTGAACAATAAAGTAAATGCACAATTTTGTGCAGTAGGGTAGACCGGGGTAATGGGGGTCAGTGGGTAATTGTGGTCACCCGAATTTTAAAGAAAATACAAATTTGTATGCCTCAAAACCAGTTTTATACCAAATCAAAAGTAAAATACTACTTATATTAATTTATAGAAACATCTTATTTCAATTTATTGAAAAGTTATACAAGATCTTAGTTTTCAGTGGTCTTTCATCTAAGAAAACATATTTATTAAATGAGTTTTATAAAGATTTTCTAGCATCAAACAATGTTAGTTTTGTTATTACAATATTTTAGAAACTCTAAACATACAAAATTTAAAAAGAAATAATGC